>LVVK01000005.1:60668-83552 GCA_002022785.1 Trichoderma guizhouense | reverse complement strand
AATGGAATCCTACGAGGGTTTGCGATTGGCGATGGAGAGCTGGGTTTGTGCTTCATGTGAGCGAGATGCAGTGCTGGTCTAACGCCAAGTCATACAGGATGTGAAGCTGCCATTGAGGGACTTGGACAAGTCATAGCCGTAGAGCAGAGACCAGAGCATGCTCTGTGCCGTGATGTGCTGTGTTTTCGTATGGCATCATATCATACCTCACACCTTACGGCAGCCAACGAAGTTGACTAACATGAAAATAAGATCAGTGGTCAATTAAGGGGCGATGCTACTGTAAGTGGTACCCAACTGGAGGGAAATCCCTGTCCGGTACAGTAATATATCGAGTGGTACGTATCGCACAAGTACCGCGCCAAGATTTGGCCTGGGGCGGGACAAAGCGAAAAGAGCCAAGATGGAGAGCCAAGTTTTTGAGGGAGCGACGAGAGTACGTACTTTTGTTGCACCAGCCACCGCCACCCCGATTTAAGAGGAATCGAGTAATACTAGTATCGCGATAGTTGGATTATACGAGCCATGCTGTGTACTACGAGATTTATTTTTGATTCAATTTTTTTTTTAATTTTGCTGTTTTTTGTTTGCTTGTGATCGGTATGCCCGTACCCGCCTTTCCCCTTCGCCTAGACGCAGCATCCCCAAAGCGCCGTGTGCCAGCTCAGCAGCCGCCGTAGGATTCTGCACGCAGGGCGGCTGGGCGGCTTTTCCATGTCTCGGAGGTTTTTTGCGAGTCTGGCATGATTGGAGAATGTCTGGCCACGGCCTGGGATGATTGGACAGAAAGTTTGGGTGTGGCAGGATTTTCTTTTTTTTCTTCGCCTTTCCCGACGAGAGAAGGATTTCAGGGGGATTTATGCTGTTGGTTCTGTCTTCTTTTACAACATTGTTACAGAATAGATACTAGCTGGAGGTTGCTGAAGTGGCCGCGTTTTTGAATGCAAGGCCCGCGCTTAGTAGCTGTTTTGATGTTTTGGGTGTTGAGTGACCATTACTCTTGTTTGTGTTGGGTGCTGTGTTTGCTACATGCCGTCTATCCGTTTCAAAAGCCGCTGCTCAGCCACACTCGATATGCTCGTAGCATTTCTACCTTACTTGCTTACCTATGTAAAGTACAGTGGTATTGTTCTGCCCAAGCTGAAGACGTTTTAAAGAGAACCCTGAATTCAAGTCCCAAGAGGCATCTAATGTCTGGGTAATTACGTCACTGGTGGGCTTTTATCGCGACAACGATGCCAAATTGCCTGCGCGGATCATAATCGTGTGGATCGTCCAGCTCACGTCCCCCTGCAAGAGCCCGACCGTAGCAGGGGTCGTCTACAGCGCCTGTAAACACAAAAATGGGGTCATCATTGATATGTTAGGACTATTCAGATTCTGTAAACGAAGACTTGAGAAGGGCGATAGACGCAGTAAAAGATGGTTCATCTGGAACTCGAGAGACATATGCCTGTCATGGTGATGATGACAATGACTCTGGTGCCCATGAGGCGTGTCTTGAAAGAAGCCGTTGAATGAATGAGTGGCTAATTCACGCCCGTAGTACAAAGCGACGCTGTGCCAAGGAGCAATAACGGTCGACTTCAAGGCTTGTAGTACCACGGAAAAGTCCGTCAATTACATCCAAGATGGCATCAATGTCTCATAACTGCGCATTCAATACGTGATGCATTGTGGCCGGGCATTCTTGTGCCACGACAAGGCATCCCGAACCGAGACATTTGCCTCGAAGCCAAGAAAATCACATAATGCTGCGTCTTCACAGCCCCTTACCCTCGCACGGGCACGCAGGATTGTTGCATCCCTTGTGGCAGCTGTGTTTGTATTCACCGCTCCATGCTCAAGGGGCCGTGTATGCCGTGGAATTCTACGAGGTGTGCCGTCTGTGTAGGTATTCTATATCAGTAACTTGGTCGGGATTGATATGTCCTAGGTAGGTAGATATTGATTTCCCCATTTGTTAATGCAGTCCCTGTGCTAATAGTTTAGGCAGAATATCATCACGTCTAGCATGGTACTGCCCATTAAACTCTTCGGCCTTGGCCGTGTCGATCAAACGGCCCTCATCAAACCCAAATGGCATTCCATGTCACATCTCGAACCAACCCCCGTATCGAAAACCACCTTCTCCTTCCAACTCTGTAATGATGAACCGCTCAATCTAGTAGTATAATAGTGAACATCATCATCATCTACATCATCTCAACCCCTCCTCTGTAAATCAAGTCCTTACTTAATCCGAGACCCAACCATCTGACACATACACACTCACTCTATTCGATCGACATTAACAGCCCCCCCAGAGTGTCATCGCATGGATCGCATCATCCCTGTCGTACGTAATATCGGTACCTGCGCTGAAAGTACCTCTAAAAAGCTTCCGGCCCGCCTAAGAAATGCTCCGCAGCGGGCCATGCTGCGGCTACTTTAGTTTCTACGTGCCGCTTCTCACTATCGTGAATTTTTGCTAAATTCTCAGCCACGCCTCGTCATTCTGTTACGCAGAAAATGGTTGCAAGACATCGTGAACGCGTGTACAATTCGCCTCGCATGCTCGTATGACTCGTTACACAAAAATTTCCACCCCCATTTACACAATGTGTGCAGCAGCAAGAAGATAGAAAAAAAAAAGACGCTGCCGCTACCCGTAGTAAGTAAGCCATTGGCCGCGTAATAACTCGTACGTCTTCTCATATTCCAAAAAAGCAACTCCAGTCTCCAAACGCCCCCAAGCAACACGCAATCAAACTTCCCGATAAGGCGAGATGCCCTTTTTCAGCTCTGCCACAATCTCGGCAGCCTCATCAGCTCCTCGAGCCTCAAAATCGTAGCGTTTGCTCTCTGTGGCTTTGTAGACGACGAGCTATTTTTGGACATGTCAGTGGTTAGACAGCAGATCTAAACGAGAGCGAGGCTGAGTGAGCCCGCCACGCAACAACTCCACACATTCTGCGGGAAGCCATCACGAAGAAGATAAAAAAGATAAGTAAAGAAAAGTGTCAGTCGGTAACTCACCTTGACGTTGGTGGGATGCTTCCGAGGCACCTTGCATCCTATCACGTTGCTGAAATGCACCGTCGTCGTCTTGCCTCCGCCTTCTTGAACGGCCTTGCCCCCAGAGGCCGGCACAATGTGAATGTACTCACCATCAATCACCAGCACCCTTTCACTCATTCCCACGATCCGCATCGGCTGCTTGCGCCAGACCGTGTACCTCTTGTAGTTGGCACTGGGCAGCTCGTCTGGCTGGATGACCTCGCGCGCCAACGGGTGCGAGCCAGTCGTGTAGCCCTTCTTGTGGCCCTTTCGCGGCGCCGGCGCGTCCATCATCGGCACCACCTTGGGCGACGAGGTTCCTGGCGAGCCCGTAATGGCCAGCGGCCCGTCCGTCGCAAACCGACGTCTGTAGAGCTCCAAATCCGTCACATTTCCTATCGACGACACTGGCCGATCCAGCATGACAAGTGCTCCCGATCCAGGCATCTTCAACACGTGGTTGGCCTTGTCGAGGTGTCTCTTGCGGCACACTAGATCCAACACTTCGGCAAAATAAGTATCAGTAGTGATGTCGAGCGTCACCATCTGACCGGCTGCCACGTCAGACGACATGATGTAGATCCGTAGCAACTTCTGCTGGCCCCGCATCGCGTTTGACACAGTCGTGCGCGTTTGAGGGGCATCCGCCAAAAGTGCGTTTGGCCGGTAAGCCGTCGTCAATATCGGATTCGGGCGGGGATGCACAGACGATGGTGGAGATGACATGCCACTGGTATTGGCGCTGATACCGGCGCTTGCGCTCTCGCTCTCTCTTCTCATAAGCGTTCCCTCTTCTGCAATGCTATCTTGAGAGGGCTGTGCTTCCTCTTCCTCGTCTTCCTGCGGTGTTAATCTCTGGTTGGCCTCGTACTCTGATTCTGTTGCAGCCACAATGGCAAACTCATCGTAGACTTTGGAGTTGGACCGCATTCGCCCGCCGCCCCTCATGTGAGCGTTATTGACGGTAGTGGCTGTTGTCAGAGGTTTTGTCCGGTCAAACGGTGGGAAATCGTCGTCGACATCGCCGCCTTCTTCTACCATTCTGAGCGTGTACCAGTTGATATTGCGCTTCTTAAGAGCAATGGGAGGCTCTCTTTTCTCTTCGTTGTACTTATACAGGCCCAAACCAATCAAGTCGGCTATGGTGACGGCTCTCTCTACCCCCTGACCATTTTGCACTCTGGGCCGGATGAGCACTTCCAGAAACTTGTTAGGCGTCTTGGAGAATGCGGCGTAGATGCGGATAGTCATGGCTCCTTGCGTTCCCTCTCCGTTTAAATGAGCAAACTTCTGAAAGGGCACACTCGACTTGTACCGCTTGGCTTTGATTGCTGCAGAGAGTAGACTTTGAGGTTGAACAACGCTGAGGGGTCGGATGGTGCTCATCGGCCGAGGAGGCGGCAATGCTTTGAAAACTGATGAAGGAGCAGGCGCTTGTGAGATGCGGATCGTAGACTGCCTGGTAAAATTCCTCGGAGGTGTGCCGACCACTTGTCGAGTAGGGGATGCGTTCATGGGGTTGTTCTCCACGACGTCGAGAATGGAGGCCTCGTCAATGCTTGCAACGTACTCTCCCGACATGTCTGAGCCCTCGTCCGAGTCATCATCGTCCTCTTCCTCTTCGCGGAGCAGTGAAGGGTCGGCGCGCACGCCTGGCGAAGGCTCTTCGTTGATCTTATCTTGCATCCTCATTGCCCTGGTTGCGGCTCGTGCTGCCTCCCTGTGCCTGTACGCGACTGGTACGTCAAACTCGTTTTCGGAGGACACTTCGCTGCTGGTCACTGTATCTCGTCGTGGTCGCCCCGGCAAGATGTTGAGCGATGACTGGGAGCCTCGCCTGGGGGCTCGGGGAGAAGTATTCATGGGTTGAAGGTGCGATGCCTGACCAGGCGAGGATCCCGCGCGGTGTCGTACGGGCATCTTGGCAAACTTTATCTGCTGAGCCGCCCGATGTTCCGACTCATCCTCGCTCTCGTCGCTAAAGTCACTGCTGTCGTCTTCTTCCATCTGCTCGCGGCGCCTGCGCCTCTTGGTTGCCGCTCCTGGGCCCATGGTGTCGGCGCCTCCGCCCGTAAGCAAACCGCCATCTTCGAAGCCGTCTTCCAGCGTCAGGCCAGCTTGCCGCGGCGCCTGGAAATACTCTGATGCGATGGCTGTGGGAATCGGCGGAGAGTGCGTTCGTTTGACATGTGAGGAGTTCGGTCGCCAGCCAGCTGACTTGAATGGCACGGTGTTGATGCTGCTGTCGTTGACGCTGATGAGCCGCTCGCCTACGCCGTCCGCGATTTCGTTGAGGTAGCCGGTGCGAAGCTGGTAGGTTACAAGCCTAAAACGGAGAGTCTGGTTAGTTTTGCGCATCAAGAATGGCCGATAAACCATGTTCATCGTCTCATGGGGCCTCTCGACTCACTCTTCTAGCTGGATGAGAGACATGGCGAAGGATGGTGGTTGGAGCAAGCCGGCGAGGCGGTCGAGGCTATTTCGAGCTGATATCGCGTTTATTGGATTGAATTTGATGTCTAGTCATGTGCCATTGAGCGCTCACATGTTTGCCCAGCACAAGCCGGGCTTGATGGGGAGCAAAGGGTGATGGAGAGACGTTCGTTGCTGGAGCGAGGTCGAGGGAAGCTTATCGTGGGGTAGGATTATCAGGACCCCTGCTTTAGCGCCTGAAGCACTTCACATGCGCTAAAGCGACCGAATAGCTGCCGTATCATGTATCCACCACACGTCACTTTCGTCGAGGCGCAACTCGAGTTTTCTGCTTCTGCAACTCTCTAATAGCCCGACTTGCAATCGCCTCCTCATCATCACACAACTCATCCTCTCATTATAAACTTCTCAACAGCAGAATGGGTCTTGTCGATTATTCCGAATCCGAATCGGAGCCCGAGGTTGACGCGCCGAAGCCCGCCGTCAAGGCTGCCCCGAAGAAGCCTGCGTTCCAAAAAGTCGTCGACCGATCAAACCCGGGCAAAATCATCGTCAATCTTCCCCAAGCCGCCTCTTCCAACGACGAAGGCGCATCAAATGGCGATGGACCTCCGGCAAAGCGCGCGCGCACGGGTGCTGGTGGCGGTCTTTTTTCCGGCTTCAACTCGTTTCTCCCACCCCCAAAGAACGCGGCAAAGGCGATGCTGAGCAAACCCTCTAGCAGCCAAGCTCGCCCCATGATCAATCTCAAAACCAGTGCGGAAAAGGGTTTTAGTCGGGATGAAGAGCCTTCGAACAGCTCTAGCAATGCAGACGCTGCGCCTGGAGGACTGAGCTTGCCACCTCCTAAACGATCAGCCGAACCATCAATACCGGACACGATGAAACCTGCCGAGGAAGTCAAACTTGTGGGGAAACCGTTGATGTTTAGGCCTCTCTCAGTTGCGCGGAATACAAAGAAGAAACCTATCAAGAGCACGGCGGCTCAAGCGCCCGCAGGATCAACGGCGAAATCAGTAGCGTCAACTCAGGCTGCAACCTCGACGGTTAGCACAGCACCAGAACCTGTTGCAGCTCCAGCGCCGCCTCCGAAAAAGACATCGCTCTTCTCAATGCATGTAGAGGAGCCGTCAGCTCCAACATTAGCAGAGAGGGGGGCTTATGAACCACTCTTTGAAACTGAAGACTCCGCCAATCCATATTCTATGAATGGGCTAGACGTTTATTCCCAGCAAATGAATAGTGATCAGATGGCTGCCGTCGCAGCGCCATCAGATACGAGAACAGAGTCGTTGGACAGCATCGCCAATGATCTAAATCTTTCCGCCGCAGCGAGACGAGAACTGTTTGGAAGAGGAGGTCAAAACCAGACGGCACAGAAACTCATCAACTTCAACATGGATCAAGAATACCAACACAACGAAGAGCTCAGAGCCGCTGGCGAACAACAAACGCACAACCCAGTCCGCGCCATAGCCAGCGGCAAACACAGTCTCCAGCAGTTGGTGCGGAATGTGTCCAACCAGCGAGAGGCCCTGGAGGAGAGCTTTGCAAAAGGCAGAAGCAACCGGCGGGAAGCTTCAAGCCGCTACGGCTGGTAATGGAATTTTCAACGGCATTTTGGCGATTTGGAGACGTCAAACTTGTTTTTCTTTTTAGCGACATGCAATCATTGAAGTGTATTTTTTTCCTCCCTAAATGTGTGTGCGAATTGCCTCGCCAGAATACCCTCCCCCCGAAAAAGAAACGCCTATTCACCGCGCTTGCCCAAACGAAAGTAGAAACTAATAGTATATAACATGAGATTTTTGAAGAGAAGATTTAAAGAAAATGTTCATATGCCACGTCAACTTTGGTGAGGTATCTCCTGAGAAAGAAAAAAAGGGGGGTATCAGAAGGTTTCCACCGCAGCTGTTTTACCTATGTTCAGCCCGTTGCCGCCCATGAGGAAGCCCCATTCTCCGCGTGTCACGGGCGATATATCGTCGTATGCGTGAGGCGTCATGGGGCCTATGGCGGGTGAGTGGGCTTGCAAGTCCTGGTTGGTTCCTGGACTGAGCATCTGGTCGATTGTAAACCTGCTGTTCCACATGGATGCGTTAGATCGGTCAATAGGTCGTGCCGTGTGGACTTCCTCATCGGAGTCGTTGGCCTTTACTACTGCTATTGACTTTTCCTCGTCATCTGGGGGTTCAGGTTTGGGTGTGAAGTCAGTTTGTAACTTCAGCGAGGGGCCGATCCTGCGAGGCGTCGGCGGCCGGGAGAGTTTGACGGCCGTCATGGCGACCTTGACGATGCCCTCATCGAGAATTGTGCTCGAGGGGCTGATGGCGCCGTCCTCCCAGTCGTCGACGAATTTATTCTTGGGAGGGAGATGAAGCACGAAGGGTTGGGGCGGACGGTCCAGGGGCATGCCAGCGATGCCGCCGACACGGTCTGCACCACCGTAAGCTCGCCGATACATGCGGTCGAGCTCAGTGATGGCGGTGTTGCTGACGCTGAGCCAGTCGTAGGACCGAAGGAGGTCTGCTCTAGTGACCTTTCGGCCGTTGTTGGCCAGGACGTAGCGGCGCAGCTCGTCGACGGCGTCTTCGAGGCGCAAGGCCGAGGATGTTTTGGAGTAGCTTGAGAGAGCACTCTTGATGCTATAGAGGCGGTCGAGAGTGAGTAGAGTCAGACCGTCTGACGAGAAGAGGATTTCGTTTTGGACGACGGAGCTGTGGAAGAGCTGGGTGGTGAGATCGCGGGTGCTGGGGCTTGTGAAGGGGACAAGCCATCCGCTCCTGGAGACGAAGCTTTTGTTAATACACTTTCTTCTCTTCCCTCTCTCTCTTCCTCTCTCTCACACTCTCTTTCGAATGTTTATTAAGATTGAGAACTGGGGAGCATGTATTGCGCTTACCCAACGCCAAATTTGTTCCCCGCCTTGATGAGGGTGCTCTTCAGAATCTTTTCTGTCCGCGGCGACACATCGCCCGAATGGAAGCAGCGGAGGCCAGTGCAATTGGGTGTCGGCGGCCCATTGCTATCGGTAGTCGTCAATGACGATGTCGTGGACGGCGTCATCGGGGGTGGCGATAAGGGCGTGGTGGGGGAGAGCGGCCACCGGAACCGAGGACTCGGCGATGGCTCGGTGATGGGAATAGGATACGAAATGGGCGGTACGGCGCTCCTGGGACTCGAGCCGACGACATGCTGCGAGGCGGATCGCATGAGATGCTTCAGAGCTACGACGGGGCTGGAGAATCCGAGCCGGCTGCTGCTGCTGGAGCTGCTGCCACCGGTGGGTAGAGGCGAGTCTGGGGTTCCGGGCATCGAGTGGGGGATTGGCGAGGGAATCGAGTTGAGCAGCTGGTAGTCTCGCTTGACGATGATGAGGGTCAGGTGGACGGCCTTTTTCGCCAGTTTGCTGGATGTGTACTCGAGCACGGGGACGAGATGAGGCGCGATGTGGTGGGCGTCGAGAACGGACGGGCCGGCCTCGAGGGGGGAGGAGATGCGGTCCTTGAGCGGCGCCATGGTCTGGATCTCATTGAAGGGATCACACAAAAGAAGATATTGCAAAGGAGAGTGAGAGAGTCAGAGACAGTGAGAGAGTGAGAGTCGCTCCAGAAATGCCTCTTCCCAGCTTCTTCGACGTTTAATCATACCCCTCCTCCAGGGTGAAGAAGAAGAATCTGGTTCGATGCTGCTACTGCTGCTTCTACTGCCGCCGCCGTCCGGGACCCGACGTCGTGGAGAGCAAAAAGAAGAGCGGAGCCGGAGACGACGGACAGCCGGCACCCAAGTTATATCAAATCTTTTGGGGAACAGAGTCAACAGTCCTATCGAACAAAGAATAACACAGGCGGGATCCGCAATGTCACCTGAAGAAGAGCCCCAGAAGTCAAATCAGCGGAGCCTTGCCCCTGCGTCGAGTTATTTTTGACAATAGAAACCGTTGCTTTTTTTGCTTTGTTCGAAGAAGTGGAAATACCAACAACGCTAGGCCGGCCCATGCAGCAAGCCCGGCGCCTAACCGGGGGATGGAGGGGGATACACGCTGGCTGCTAAGCTTTATATGGAGCAAGGGTAGGGGAAGAGATGCATATTCACACACGTTGTTGCCGGGGGCATGGGAACATGTGGCCGGCCCTGGATCGAGAGAGAGAGAGAGAGAGAGTTTCCACTTACATGGGCGCCATGCAGAGAGAAATTGTGAAACTCGCCCTGTTAGGCGGCCCCGCTGCGGGATGGGCAGGCAGGTTGGGAACCATTCGGAAAGCTTGTCCAGCTTGTTGACGAGCGAGGCAAAACATGTTTGTGTGTTGTCGGTCACGTCACGATGAAAAAGGCTGACAGGATTCGGGGGGGGAGGGTTTCACAAACGAGCCTCAGACGTCAAGTGTCCTACTGTACCAACAGAGAGTCATACAGTACAAGGCAGCAGCCGTGGCAAAGACAAACAAGCGATGAGCAACACAACAAGACGATTCCTCATGGCCTGGGGTTATTTTCTGCAATGCTCTTGTTTTGGGCTTCTCGTCACACCCCCTGTCACCGCTAAGATTCGATATTGATGGTGGGGAGCGGCGTCTGATTCGTCGGTCGCGTCACAGGCCGGCGGCTAAACAAGGTTGGGGTCTATTTTTAAAGACGGGATTCTGGATGGTGATTGGTCGGACGAGTGTTTGTCGATGCGCTGGGAAACCTTGTATCGAACAATCTGCATGATTTGATGCTTTTAGTGTTGGTGTTTCCGAGAGTTGGTTGGGATTGTGATGCGATGGGCAAGGGGGGAAAAGAGAGTGCGGGTTTTTTCTAGAATGGGGTTAGGTGATGTGATGTGGGAGAAACTGGTGGGACAATAACAATGAGGAAACTGATGATGCTATTTTTAATGTTTCTGTATGCAACGGAAATGCATTGCGACGTTGGTTTCGGAGTTGATGGTGATGGGGGGTCTTGTTTCGGGCCCCCCCTTTTGTCATGTCATTTCTTTCCATGTGGGAGAAGGAGAGGAAGAAGCTGGATCTAGTGGGGATATGGCGGGGTTGTTTGTTTCCCTTTTCTCCTTGGGATTGATGTGTTGTCCCTGCATAAGGAGGAAGGCTAGATTCGATCGCTGGGATTGTTGTTGGTGTGGTTTTGATGCGGCTGAAAGTGGTAGCGTGTGATTGAGGTCGAAGAGGGTGTGTAGGTTGTGATGGTGAGTGGATTGTATTGTGACGAGTGACGCTGTGGCTGGATATGCTGTTTCAGTTGATGCTGTTTGCCGATGATATATTGGCTTCGGATAGGCAGACGCTGGGTTTTGGATCTGTATTGATGAATGTCTGCATTCTTTATTGGAATCATGTTAATTAGTTGCCACTTCACTTTTGTTGACATGTGTGGGAAAAAGTTGTTTTTAGCATCATATCAATTAAAGACTATCGTGTACTCAACTATCCAACTAAAACTCGCTCACGCCAAAACTCGCGTCAGTGTAAAACACACAAAGGAAATCTATGGTATCCACCCAATTAGAACATCCTAGAGGTAACAGTTGAAAGCTTCTCACAAGCCTGTGGGAAGACTTTTTAGTAGAGGTCCTTGTAGGTGGCCTTGATCATGTCGGCACCCTTCTCGCCAACCATGTAGACCGAGTTCTGGATTCGGCAGTCGGGGATGACGGGCATGATGGAGGCGTCAATGACACGCAGGTTCTTGACTCCGTGGACCTTGAGGGCCGGGTCGACGACACCCTGCTCAATGTTCTTGGAGAGACGGGCACTGCCGCAAGGGTGGAAGGCGGTCTGGCATCGGTCGAGGACGACGCGGCGCATCTCCTCGTCGTTGTCGAGGGGCATGTCCCAGGGATACTCGTCGACAACGAGGTCCTTGAAGCCCTCGCCCTTGGTCAAGAGGTCGTAGCTGAAGCGGATACCCTCGCGCATGGCGATGATGTCGAGCTCGCTCTCGAAGAAGTTGAGGTTGATGTTGGGGTTGTCCAGGTAGTTGTTGCTGGCCAGGGTGACCTCACCGGGCTTGGAGATGGGTCGCACCAGGTCGACGACGACGGTGGTGTGAGCACCGACCTTGGGGACGGGGTAGTGCCACTGGAAGGCACTTCCGAAGATGGAGACAAAGTCCAGCTCGAAGTGAGGCTGGCCATCAGGGCAGAGAGGGTCCTTTCCACCGTTGGCCTTGACGGCGGCGCTGTAGACGGGGTCCTTGGCGAGGTACTTGTCGATACGGGGGAAGCCGACCATCTCGAGGAAGCCAGAGCCAACAGGGCCGGAGAAGTCCTTATCGTAGGCGGCGTGGGCCTGGACGTTGGCCTGGTTCTTGCGGAGGATGGTGTTGTCCATGCCGTACTCGTCTTTGACCTTGAGGACGAAGGGCACAGCCGGGTGGTCAATCAGGTTCTGGCCGACGTGGCGGGAGTCGACAATGCACTCAATATTGTGCTTGGCCAGCTCGCGAGCGGGACCGATACCGCTGAGCATGAGCAGCTGAGGGCTTCCGTAGACACCCTGAGACAGGATGACTTCGCGGTCGGCGTAGAAGCTGAGCTCCTTGCCGTCGGCACCGACAACGGTGACACCCCTGCAGGTGCGGTCGGCGTAGTCGATGAGGAGCTTCTTGGAGTGCACCTCGGTGAGGACGGTGATGTTGGGCTTGTTCTTAAGGAAGAGGAAGCTGCCGTTTCGCTGGCCCTTGTAGATGGTGTCGGCGCAGTGGTACAGGCCAATCATCTCACCATCGTAGATGTTCTCAGTCAGGGGCTCGCCCATGGAGGTCCAGGCCTTGGTGAGGGCATCACGGAAGGGAGCCATCTCAGGGAGCAGCTCGGCGTGGGAGACGTTGATGGGACCGCCAGAGCCAATCTTGGCCAGCTCAGGGTCGTAGAGGCCCTCGTCGTCGTGGTAGGTGACACTCTTTCGCAGGTAAGGGACAAGAGGATCCCAGGTCCACTCCTCACCACCGTACTCAGCCCACATGTCAAAGGTAGGCTTGCATCCGGGGATCCAAGTGAAGTAGTTGAGAGAAGAGCTGCCACCGAGGATCTTGCCACGGGTGTTGGGCTTCTCGATACGCTCGTAGTCGTCACGCTTGACAACGGTGGTCTTGTAGGCCCAGTCATGCTTGCTGCCACGAAGGTTCATGGCGTTGGAGGGGGTCATGACCTCCTTCAGCTGCTCGGGGTTGGCAACACCGGCCTCGACGATGAGGATGCGGACATTGGGGTTCTCAGCGAGACGACCGGCAACGGTGTTACCGGCAGTGCCGCCACCGACGACGATGAAGTCGAAGCGGTCACCAGAGTTGATAGGAGTAGTGGAAGGCATGATGATGGTGTTGTTGGTGTTTGATTGGATTGGATTGATAAGATGTTGAGAGTTGGTTTGTGTGAGGTGATTTGATACTGATGTATTGAACTGATTATTTATTGGTGTTATTGGGGAAGATGTTTTTGAAAGATGAAATTAGATGTTGATGCTTGATTGTTGGATTGATTGCTTTGATGTGTTGATGAATTGCTTTGATGTGTTGATTGTGTTGATGCTGTTGTGAGTGATGAATCCCAAAACCAATGCCGTCCACCACCTCCCTCTTATATCCTTCATCCCTCACAGCTTCACATCTCCAACCCATCGTCATCGCCTCTAGTCTCTACAAACCTCGGGTCTTCGGCATCCCACTAAACCGCATCAGATACGCCATCTGCATCTCCTACGCGAGCCTGCCGGGCGTCGCCATGCAAGATCTAATGCAAGCTGAAAATCCACCCACTCTAGATGACGATTCCTGGCACTATCGGGTAGTGAGTGTAAGAGTGTAAGCCCATAGAAAAAAAGAAGCCGAACTTTGTTTTCTTCGGGTACAGCGCAAGAGGCCCCACCATGGCGAGGCTGAGCCGCCCGTTTCTCGGCATCAAGCCACAGCCGGGCTTCAGCTGCTCATTGGTAGATAATCCCAATTCTACGTCATCCCCTGCAATCCTGCGCTTTCCATTGGTGCATTATCCCTGTCAGGCTCGCGGCAGGCTCGCGGTGGCTCGCTGCGGTTCGGCGTCGCTGTCGGTGGGGCCCTCCGGAGATTTCTCGTCGTCCAATCAGCGTCTCCCCCTTGCTTCGGCTGCTGTGGCTGCAGCAATGCCTCCGATTGGTCGAGAAAAATGCCTCCTATTTCTTGGTGAATTTTTTCTTGGAGTGTCACTGTGCAGCTGGTGTGTATGCCGAACTTCCGAGTTAGAGCCTTGCCGGCGAGATTTGCAGCAGGTTTTTGGGTTTTGCAATATTTTTATTCGTCCATCTTAATTTGAGCTGCATAAGGCTGATGGCTAGTAAAAAAGACGATGTCACGAAGCTAGAGGTGCTGGGTTGTGAAGTCTATCACGGAGATGTCAAGACACGCTGATTGGAGACTCATGTCAAGGCACCTCTGCTAAAAGCTAAGCTATCTAACAAGTACATACAAGACGGGCAAGCGAAGCACTTGCAGGGCCCTCATACGGATACTTCGTACTAACTACCTGATACTGCTCCGTAGCTGAATTGCCATTGGCTCCGGCTCTGCAGGCTCAGGTCCCGATTGTGGACCGAAACGGCTCGGCCCCACTCTTACAACCGAAAAGTTTGCGACGGTTGGAACTCGGAATCGGGAATCGGGAGGTCACTGTCATGCACAACTACGACATAGACAGACTCGAGTATACTCGATCGGGTCTATAGCTTAGCTACAACGTGTTGGTGTGAAGCGAATACATGTCATTGTCATTGCCGAAGTAAGAACGAGCAGGACGTACGTAGATAAAACTAGCAAAGCAGAAATCAAGTATATCAGTCTATTCATCCCCGAGGCTCATTGCACATCAATCATCTTCCTTTCCATCTGTGTCACTCTCCTCCTTCTTGAGACTTACAGAGACTTAGTCTATATCGCCACTCTCATAATCTCAATACTCCATCAACATGACTTCCTTTTACACCGGCGCCGAGGGTATGCCTATCTCTCCTCATTTCCACCCAATAACATCAAAGACTCTACTCTTTAGCCATCCAATTGTTTCGACTAACACCATGTCTTCCCAGGTTGCCCCTACCCCAATCCTTCCACAAGTGTGCAAGTCCGCAACCCCTCAGGTGGTGTTGGAGGCCTTGTGTTGCTTCAAGATACCCAGTTGATTGAGACGCTGGCTCACTTTAACCGCGAAAGAATTCCCGAACGGTACGAAGAGATAACTCCAACGTAACATCAATCTCGTAATCTCAAGTACACAGTGACTAACATTATGCTTTCGACTTCAGTGTTGTTCATGCCAAGGCTGCTGGGTAAGCCCGTTCTCACTTATACGCAGATATACAGCAATCAAGTCAACTAACAGTCTAAACAATCAGTGCTTATGGTGAATTCGAGTGTACACATGACTGCACCGACATCACTTCCGCCAGCTTCCTCAACACCATTGGCAAGAAATCAGACGTACTCCTCCGTATCTCAACTGTTGGCCCCGAGCGAGGCTCCGCCGACACCACTCGCGATGTTCACGGCTGGGGCATGAAGATCTACACTGACGAAGGAAACCAAGACTTTGTCTGCAACAACATTGTGCGTCGTTAGAGTGACAACTGGTTGATTTAGTTTGTCTGCTAATGCATCCTACAGCCCGTCTTCTTCGTTCGAGACCCCATCAAGTTCCCTTCGCTTAACCGCTCTCACAAACGCCACCCCCAAACAAACTTGGCTGACTCGGATATGGTACGTAATTTGTTCTATCTAGACTGCTTCTTAGAGGCCAAAGAGGATATACTAACGTGGATATCTCGCTTAGTTCTGGGAGTAAGTAAACTTTTCAAATCAAACCAACGGCATATAGTGTTCTCCTCAGATGAAACAAGAAACGCCCGTCTAACGTGATGTTACCTACAGCTTCCACCTCGGCAACCCCGAAGGTATCCACGCCCTCATGCACCTGTTCAACGACCGAGGCACTCCAGCGTCTCTGCGTAACATCAACGCCTACAGTGGCCACACATACAAGTTTACCAAGGAGGTAAGATGAGGATTTCCTTCCTACTTCAGACTAGGCCTAGACGCAGTAAAAGATGCTAATCCAGCCGCCTTTTTTCAAAAACAACAGGACGGCAGCTTCAAGTACATCAAGCTCCACCTCAAGGCCCAAGATGGTGTCAAGAACTTCACCGCCGCAACCGCCACCAAGGTTGCGGGCGAGAACCCGGATTTCCTCACCCAGGACCTCTTCGAGGCCATCGAGCAGGGCAACTTCCCCAAGTGGGACGTCTTCGTGCAGGTCATGGACCCCAAGGAGGCCGAGTCGTACAAGTGGAACATTTTCGACATGACCAAGGTCTGGCCTCACAAGGACTACCCGCTTCGCCAGATTGGCGTTCTGACGATGAACCGTAATGTGAGCTTACCCCTCATTTTTTGTGCCTTGTTTCTCTTCCTCGCTTGGTTGGTTTTCGAAAAAGAGGAGTTTGATCCTAACTTTCGCTATGCTTAGCCTCAAAACTACTTTACCGATATCGAGCAGGCTGCCTTTTCGCCATCCACCATGGTGCCCGGCATTGCCCCGTCTGCTGATCCCAGTATGTATTACAAACTCCGTCGGTCCTTTTTTTCAGCTGCTAATCAAATCCCCTCTTTCAACAAAAACAGTCCTGCAGGCTCGCATGTTTGCCTACCCCGATGCTGCCCGATACCGTCTCGGTGTTAACTACCAACAACTGCCGACAAACCGCAGCAAGGCGCCCGTTTACACGCCCTACCAGCGCGATGGCTTCATGAACTTCACAGACAACTACGGGGCCGACCCGAACTACGTCAACTCGTCGCTCAAGCCCACAACTTTCAAGGCCGCCGGCAAGATTAACTCCACCATCACGGAACACGAGAAGTGGGTTGGTGAAGTGAGCAGCTTCACGAGCGAGATCACTCCTGTGGACTTTGAGCAGGCTACAGCCCTGTGGAACGTCCTTGGCACCCAGGAGGGCCACCAGGACCGGTTCATTAACAACCTTGCTGGCCATCTGTCCGGAGCCAAGAGCGCTCAGATCCGAAGCAGGGTCTATGGTGAGTTCACGAAATGATATTTTCCCCTGTTGACGGAGATTTTTGAGTGCTAATGGGTGTGTCGGTAGAATATTTCTCGTATGTGGACAAGGATCTTAGTGCTCGCCTCCGGGAGGTCACTGAGGCCAAGGTCGCCGCGTAAATTGCCAGGGATAGGATGGACATGGGCTGTAATTGATTCATAGATACCTAGGAATGGCAAAAGATACTCGGGACTTTGTATTTCTCCTGTGATTCAGGATGTAATGGTCAGCATACATGAAAATAAGAGCAACATAATCAGCATAATCAGCATAATCAACATCCCAATGTCCCCATACGTGTTCACTTTTCAACATCTACTAGATGAACTAGCCTGTTTATTGGCCTCTTCGGCTGACGCGGCGCATTTCTGGTTTAAACCTGTCCGTGCTCCACTAAATTATGGTTGATTTCTCTTAAAAATATCCATGATAAGAATCTTCTGTATGGTGGGGAACACCAGGGCCTATGAGGCCTCTCCCTCTTACACTTCCTGAGTCAACGTACTACTAGGTAGTCTAAGAGACCCCCTTGAGATTCCTTCGGTTCTTTTTGCCGAATTGGCCTTTTTGAAGGCTCCAATTCAAAGTCCTAGCATTCTCTTGACAGCTGCCAATCTGTATCATCGTGTGCCAATTCCAGATCTTGGTGTAGTAGCATAGGATTATTCATGTATTGGCAGCTACAAACGCGCCAGAAGCTCTCCAGGGGTAATTATAGATCCAAACAATGCAGTTTCAATGTTTTCGATGGGCAAGACGAAGTCTTGCGGAATGTGGGGGATTAGAGGCTTCACTTACAAGATGCCGGAGGCAAGGAAAGACACGTAAATGAGGAGAATATTGCTCCATTTCTGCAATTGTCTCCTCTTGAGCTGGCCCAAAAAGTTTCTTGCAGCGCTAGTAAGTCACAGGTAAGACGTGAGACTTTTACACGAGATTTTGAGGCGCGATTCCGTGCTCGCCCTGTTTGTAGTATTCGATTCTTGGATGTCTCCGTCTACTCCATACAGCTGCAACACATTAGCATTCCCACATGCCAACCGTTCTTCGGCAGTAGCACCTGTGGGGGTGAAGCCGCATCAACCGAGTCATTCATCCCACAGGGACACCGGGAGTGTTCGCCAGGCACCCCCTTGTAAGCGATCTAGATACTTGTTGGTGTACCTATCGGCCGAGCGGTGGCGGATTTTGAAATGATCCCACGGCTAGCGGTCCATCTCATTGCCACTTTGGCCGAGAGATGGGGTAGTTTGTGTCCGCGGACAGACTCGGAGGCCCCTGGGCGCGATGGAAGTGGTCGCGTCAGGGGGGGGTTGTGTATGGTGTTCCGGCGGACCCCTGTTTTCGTCAGATACTATTGGATCGTGAACCAACAATTTTCCCGCACTCTCACAGCATGGACATCAAGGACAGAATGCAAGAAACACGAGCCGGGCGGACGTCATAGGCGCGCGGGGGGAGTATGGACGCATTCCTACATTTGTTGGGAAGACTTCCTGAACTACCCTCGCGATGAGAAACACTCGGCACGCTCTTCCGGGAAAAGCATTAGCACCACGATTGATTGCTAAGACCAGCATTACGACTGCCACGTCAGTGCGGGGGATGAATATGGTGGGCGACTGAGTGGAATAATTGGAAGAGAGAGATGGTCCTTGATGCACGTCTTGAGCACGTTGTTGCGATAGGATTGTTTGGAAATCAGGCTGATTTAGCCTACTCATTGGGCAGCGCCGACTCTATCTGCAGCTGTCTATCTCTGGTATCTGTACTATTGCTGCTCTCTTCTTGACTCTGGTACTATCGCTGCCTCCCTTCTCATATCTGCCACTACCGTTCCCCCCTCTTCTCGTATCTGCTACCATCACATTTCTTCGGGCCAACCATCAATATTTTTTGTCTTCAAGCCAACCATTGACATTCATCACGCGAGGACGGCGATTCAGCAGTTCCCAATTATCTGACAGACCAGACATCGCCGCGAGCCGTGCGTTGGCCCATTGTATATCAATCATCAGCTTCATCTTGACTGCGTCATCTGCCGGCATATTGAGGCTGAATACTTGCCCGGTCTCGAGAAGGGAGGAGCTGTATTCTTGTGATTCAGCAATAGGATCATCGTCTTGCTCTGTTATCTGAAGCATTTCCTGGATCATATCACTGTCTGGCTGAGCAGGATCTTGTGGACTAATATCATGACCCCTAGGCATCCAATAAAACTGTAATTGAATGGCGTGATAGCCTACTTTATGAGAAAAAGGAATCATGCCTAAGTATTTAAGACCAATGAGACATTTCCTCCACCAGTCTCGAAGAGTCGGATGCAGGCAAAGCATGTTCCAGGCTTTGTCAGAGCAACCAAGCCCCGAACCAAGAAGCCCAATAACCTGAGCATGACTCTCTTTACCCAGGAGTCTGGTTAAGTGAGAGAATTGCTCACGATAATGTGCAAGGCCTGCCTGGGTTGCGTTGATTTCGAATGGCACAATATGGCAGACTTCTGGGTAAGCCGCTCCGGTGAGGACACAGACTCCACCATCGCGGGCGATGCACTTGGCTCGTTCGTCTGCATCTTCTTCAATAGGTATATCGCTGCCTGTAGACAGAGTGTGTGTGTCGTCGGGGGATACTGAAGATGCGGTGCCTCTATTGATGATGGCATCATCCGGCAGTCTGCCCAGAACCACTAGATTACAAGATTAGTATCCAAGTAGACAGCAACCTGTGGGTCAAGCATTGAAATCAAGGAAGTGCTTACTAAATAAAAGATAATTCTCTATATTGATATAGGGTATGTAAGGAACCATTGGCGTGGCACTGATGCCACGCAAATGTTCCATAGGTATCACTAGAAGATACACCAATTGTAAAGCCGTAAACTGGAAATCCCCGTCAGGGTCGCGTTGCGCCATGCTGGGTGACTCGTGATAAGCCATTTGGATTACAGCAATCAACTCCAGTCGTGGCTCGATTTCCTCCAAGCAGATGATTGGAGCAGCATCTTTAAGGGATGGTCGGGTTTCCATATACCAAAGGAGCTTGCGTTTGTCTTTAAGACTCTTGCCCGATGCGAGATATCTCTGTAAGGCCCTTTGAAGCTGTATACCTGCCAATAAGTGTGGGTTCATCCCGGCGATGGGAGGAAACATAACTAAGGGAGAATAGATCGAAGAAGTGTGTCTAAGATGTTTTGCTTTTCTGAAGAATATAAGTCAAGTTTTTTTATTAGGGAGTCTAGGGTTTGTGAAGAATATAAGTCAAGATATTTAATTGGGGAGTTTGGAGATGTTATATATGTGTGCGATTTCTGCCTCTTATCGGCATGAGGCGAATAGAGGAGTGATAAAAAGTTATTGAAAAGTAAACCGAAGCCATAACCTTCGTGTGAATTGCTCAAGTTGTGAATAGCGATAGTACCTATATATTCGCCGAGTCTTCCTATTTTTCCCCGTAGAATGTTACTATAAAAGCTATTACGCGTACACCACAGTTCCCACGAGGCTACACCCAATTACAGTGTGACGCCCTGGCGTATTAGGTATGTTACAGCCTTACACAAGACTATGATATCGTGATTTCTTCACCACAGTCGATGAGGGGCTCTCAGTTATATACAAATTCGCAGGCTACGAGAACTACAAAATGACAATTGAGAAGATCCGCAACAGTCTGTTCTATGGCGAGGCTGGCTGCGACAGCTGCTCGTTAGAGACTGACCCTGAGGCTGACCCCAAAGCTGAGGAAGCTATTGAAGTTATATGTATGCTGGCCTCCTAATCCAGAGTCAACGAGCTGTATGAATACGCCGGCTTGCGAGAAATGTTGACATTAAATTTAAAATGCCGATATATCTTTTTCCAATCTGCTATACTGTCAATCCGTATGTAGGTATGGTAATTGCGATTGAGGGGGTAAATGTAGCTTGTGATGTGGAGCACTACGGCGAAAGTAGCAATATTCTACGGTGAAAATAGCAATATTCTGCGGTGAAGATAGGAAGACTCTATTCGCCTGTGGCTTGAAAGTATGGTGATTATCTCTCAGCTTCCTTAATAGATAAAGCTATTCTGGAGACTATGCTTTTTTCCAAAGCTGGGACATGGCAAAGTTAGAGTTTCACGGCTTTGATGTTAAGTACAATGGCTCCAATGCGGATATACTATTGAGAGGTACTAATTGAAGAGTTGAGGTATCTGCCTAGAATAATGGCTGCGGCAACTGCCGGTATATCTTAACACCCTCCACCATGGGTAGTCATCTAGATGAGTCTTACTCAATATCCTCATTATCTAAAAAGTATACACAAGCCCATTAAGAGGCACCACATAATTAACGCCCTCCCACGTGGTCATCTGAATGACTCTTATTAAATATCCTCATTATCTAATATCATTATACACGACCTCATTGATACAAAGCACCACGAAATAAACAATACAATCCCCCGTTCCAGGGTATCTTTCCAAAAGCAGTAAAAGCCAGCGAGCTACACTCCCCGCTGACAATCCCCCAAACCCCGATTGGCCGCACGAATCTCGGAATCCCTTCGGATCTCCCAGAACTGGATCCGTTGACGTCAGAGACAAACTCGCCCAGCATCTGAAATCTCACTTCCCATCTTCAGCTTTCCCATCCCAAAGAGAAAAAAGCACATGCAAAGCTAAACTGCATAGTGAAAAAAAGTAGGCTAATCCCAATCTAAAATTCACTGCTCATAGAACACCTTTAGCTTCGAAATCACACCATGAGCTTTTTCCCTTTTGTAAATAAATAAGCAAAACCACCTCATCTCCCCCTTTTCTGTCTGCCTGGATTGAGGTTATGGACGCGATAGTCAATCGCATTGCTACTAGTGCCGTGCAACTTCGAAGCCAGAGATTCGTCCGATTTGATCGCGGCCAGAGTTGCTATCGTCTATTTGTAACTCAATCTCAATCTCAGTCTCAGTCTCATCGATTCCGTCAACTAAGACCCCGCTCGACCCTCTCAGCATCACCATATAAATCCTCCTCAGCCGCCCTCTTTCACTCATCAACACCATCGTTAAAGAACATCACCAAATCCGGCACCATGAGCGTCCCCCAAGCCGTCCAAAACCCCCTCACAAAGGCCGCCACCTTCCTCGTCCTTATAATCAACTCATCTTCCCCCTCCGCCATCCAAACCGTCCGCTCCGTCCTCTCCAGCGTCCAGGACCTCTCCAAAAACGTCTCCCTGCGCGACCTCAACTCCCAGTTCTCCTGCGCCGTCGGCATCGGCTCCGACGCCTGGGACCTTTTAACTGACGGCATTTCCGGCCTCCGCCGCCCCAAAGAGCTGCGGCCCTTCCGTGAGATCGCCGGAGACCGCCATACCGCCGTGTCCACCCCCGGCGACCTGCTCTTCCACATCCGCTCCGACCGCCGCGACATCTGCTTCGAGTTTGAGCGCCAGCTTCTTCTCAAGCTCGGCGACGCTGCGACGGTGGTGGACGACACGCAGGGCTTCCGCTACTTCGACGCCCGCGACCTGCTAGGCTTCGTCGACGGCACCGCCAACCCCGTCGGCCCCTCCGTCCCGGACGCCGTGCTCATCGCCGACGAGGACGCCGACTGCGCGGGAGGCAGCTACGTCGTCGTGCAAAAGTACGTCCACGACATGAGCGGCTGGACCGGCCTCTCAACCGAAACCCAAGAGGCCATCATCGGCCGCACCAAAATCGACAACATGGAGCTCGACGACCAGCCCGACGGCCACCAGCAGGCGCACAAGACGCTGGCCACCATCGAGGACGACGATGGCAACGAGTACAGCATCATCCGCGACAATATGCCCTTTGGATCGCCCGGCGCCGGCGTCTTCGGCACGTATTTCATCGGTTACTCGCGTCGTTTGTGGGTGATTGAGAAGATGCTGGAGCGTATGTTCATCGGCGACCCTCCCGGGAAGCACGATCGTATTCTTGACTTTTCTACGGCTCTGACGGGAACTACCTTTTATACGCCGCCGGCCTGGGTCTTGGACCGGCTCGGGGACTAAGATGTTGTTGTTAATATGATGTTCTATAGGAGGAAGTTGATAACAAGACGTTAGATGGCATGCACTTCAAATCACGTGCATATGTATATACTTACATCAACTGTATATGTCACATTGACATGGTTCATGTAAACTAAAGTGACATTCCCCAGAGGTGGCTTCACACTTTACACTCAGACACGTCTGTCATGTCGGCCTAGTCTCGGCATCTTTCAGGGACATAGCTTCTTACAAGCCAATGACATTACAGCTTGCATAAAGAGTGACGCCATTGTTCCCTGCGAGAAGACCAACAGGATCAAAAGCAAAA
>LVVK01000005.1:0-60568 GCA_002022785.1 Trichoderma guizhouense | reverse complement strand
GAGAGAGAGAGAGGAGGGGGGGGGGAGTAAAAGAGAAAATCAGTGGTATAACATTGCTTCATACCAGTCTATTCAGTCCTTGCCGCGATTAACAAACAAACCCTTCTCCTTGCCCTAGTTCGTGATTTCGTAATTGCTATCTCATAGTGAGCTGGGATTTCCCTGCGCCTTTCGCCCCAATGCTATGCCCAAATCCTTCACCATGGTCTTACAGAACCTGCTCACCCATGCGCTTCTATATGTGCCTGTCTGTTGTTTCAGGCGACGGCGGTTTCCTGATTAGTCCGTCCGGGTGAGTAAAAACGACATAGGGAGGAAGGTGTATGATGAGACCGGCAGTAAAATAAAGAAAAAAGGAAATCAAAACAAGACCAAGAAAAGAAAAAAAGAAACAGTATCGAACAGTAAACATCAACCTGGACCCCATAAACTCCACACTTGCCTTCTCTATCGAAATCAAGCAAGTTTGTCAAACCACCTTTCTGTTGGAAGCAGTACACGCCTCATATAGCGTTTGCATCATCTGGCTCCCCAATTTGCTGAACTCCAAGGTCTGGCGGGCAATCCACCGGATCTGATGAGATACAAGAACCCTCCCAGTCTAAAATGTGTGAAAGCAAGGTTAGCAACGGGGGTCGCTAAATCTTCTGAAGCGCAACCGGCGGATGCGCAATTGGTGGGTGTCAAGCAGCATACCGGAACCATCATCCTCTACTTCTTCATCAACAACAAACCTCCTCAGAGAACCTACGACTTCTGTGTAGATGGCGTTAGCATTAGGAGAGCCATCGGAGCTTCTTTGTGAGTAGTCAAGAGGTATATGCGTACCATTTTGGAGCATTCTGAAATCGGCACCATTGTCGTCACTATCCGGGTTTTCGTTGAAATAGGCGCCGCATTTACCAACTACGCGCACCACAGTGCTCGCAGTCTCACGCCCAATAAGTATGCGACGTCTTATATGTGCATCGCGGAGATAGAGCAGACACGCTATCCCCAACCTTTGAATAATATCTCTTACGCCCTCTCGTCCATCGTCCATTGTTGTGTCTTCCCCAGAGACATCGGGCGCCAAGAACCTGAAGAGTTCTGCGTCCAGAAAGCGCTCGGTATTGTACCTCAGTTCGCTGTCTGGGATTACAAGAAGATGAGGTACCCAATCTGGCAAAGTTTCGAGGCTATTGGCTGCCGTGGTTTGAGCCATGGAACCGTCTCTTCTCTTCAAATGTAACGATGTCTGAAAGTGCTCCAGAAACGCCATGCCTTCAGTGCTATGTAGGCTCTGCGCCTGAGCGGCTATATGCCGTGTGAGGGTCTGGCCGTGGTTAGCAGACAGAGTATTTTCCAGATAAGCGCTGGCGCCTCGCAGGAATGGATCCAACGGCTCCGTCGTCGATTCTCCTTGAAGCTTTCTCCGTAGCGTGTTAAATACCCTGAGATCCATTTGGGTCGACACTGCTGTTAAGCGGCCCAAGATATTGTGGGTAGCCTCACGCGCTTGATCAATGGCGAGGAGCTTTTCGACGAAAATGCTCGACAGCTGACGCTCGGGGTGGTCGTGGATGATGTGGACTTCATCGGAGGTCCAGGGAAACGGTGGCTCGCGGAAGGCCAGTCGTTCTTCTGGCGCGTCGACAATATACTGCGCGCCTAGTGTAGGCTCGAGCTGCGATAAAAGGTAGCTAATGAGCTTTAGGATCGATGCATATGGCGGTGGACGGTTAGAAGGTCGCCGATAGATGCTGTGCAACATTTTTGCGTAGTTGGGCTGCAGGTCCATGGACGCATCAGCTGCAATAATGCGCAACAGCTTGACTAAAAAGTCGTTCCCCAACATATAAGCAACCTCCCGTGGCCCGAGCATGGCAAACTGGAGCATCATGCCAAAGACTTCATCCCAAGAGCGAATATGGAACTGAAAGTATCGCCAAAGACGGTCGAACGCGACCATAACCTCTTCCAAGACATATGATTTCGGAGGAGACTCTCCGCGGCCTGAAGAGTTGGACGCAGACTCGCTCTCATCATCATCCTGTATCGTAACTGGTCGATCGTAAATATGCGGTGTCTCAGTGGCGATTTTGCCCAATACAATAGCCATTGTGGAACCAGTAAAGGCACGGACGTTGGCGTCTGGATTTCTTTGCACCAAGCCCCTAAAGGCCTCGTGATGGACATGGAAGTAATTGAAAAACGAAAAGGCGCAGGCTCCGCAATCGACTACGGCTGAGCGGATCATGGCCGCGAATGAATCAAAACTTGGTGTGCCTTCGACTCGAGTAACCAGTTGGTCAAAGTGGCCAAGAGCCATCTCCATTGCTAGGGTTTTTAATGCGTGAGGCGGTACGGTTGTTGGGCCATTGTCTGAACTTGGGGGCTGAGGCTGACCTGGGCTGGGAGAGGATGCATATTCGAGAAATTTTGCGTGCCTGAAACAATGCTGTACAAATTCTACGTGACTGGGATCATACAGGCAGTGTCGTTTGAGCAGCAGCGTATTGTCATCAAGAATATGTTGCTTCAGGGGGGTGTCGGTGTCAATGTGCAGAGGGGTTATGGCCTCCTGAATATACGGTGTGGTTTGCTCTGCAACGAGGGATGAAGAGCGTTGGTAGAACAACATGTAGGCGCTGTAGGTCTTGTCAAAGCTTGAGCCGCCGGAATCAAGACTCATTTGCTGGCCTGCGCTACCCCCAAAGGCGCTGGCCGCCATTTGACGCGGGTCCCATGGCGTTACGACATCGTCATTGAATTCTACCCAGCTGGGACGGTCCACCGTCGATGTCCGCTCTCGGATATAAGAGTAGTAGTGCCCTGATTCTGCTGTGCCCGCATGAATAAGGATGCCCACTAGCTCAAACATATCTTCTTGCTGATCCGTATCCATAGGGTTACTGAGGTGGTCGATTGTATATGGCCTCATATCGATTGTCGAGGGGAATGAGAAGTAGTCATTGATTTTACTCCGTTGCTGCGTACGAAGATTAAAGTCGAATCGCTTAAGGTGGAATATCAAGTTATCTGGTACTTCTTTCAAGCATGCCCTGTAAAGACGCCCCATTAGTAATTTGCCAAGTCAAGCTATTCCTTTTCTTCTTCTTTATCAAGACTGACCTCTTCACAGCATCGACGTGTCGGTCGCAAGAGGAGCACTTGTACTTGTTATCTGGAGAATCGCTCTTCGTCAGCCAAAGCAACCTAATTAAAGCAACAGATGATATGAGTGCGGTTTACTTACCACCTTCCAATACCTCTCCACGCACATAAGCCTGTAGGCTTTCCTGCAGTGTGCTCTTCCCATGTATATCACACTGTATGGCAGAAAATGGCTCGAGCCGTTCAGATACATGCTCACACTCTTGCGACTTGACTTGCTGGACAAGCTGCCCACCGTAGATTGACCGCAGCGATTTCTTCTCGTCATCTGTCATACCCTGTGACTCTAACCGGTCGAAAAATAAGCTGTAAAACTCTTCCACGTCCATTTGGTTGTGAATGTCAATTAGGACGTCATCATAAGTTTTGATAGAGCCGACCAATAGACCAGGGTCGACACAGCGGCGGTAACTATCTTGCAAATAGCCGAATACCTTTTGGGTGTGAAATAGCAACTGCTGAGAATCATCGGAATCGTCAATTTTGAATTCGAGTATGAATCGACGGAATGCTGTGTTCATAAAGAGCTGAGTGAGTAATGAATTCAAATAGCACGTGTTTGAGAGATTCCGCAAGCCCACATAGCCGTGCATTCTGATGGCCTTGGTGCGATCAAACTGATATGATAGCTCGTAGATATAGGGATCGATGCCATCTTCCTCATCCAAATAGTATGGGACAAGATCATTGAGGCACTGTAGTAACGAGCTGAATCTGGACCGGTTTTCCTTGATCAATATGAAAATTGCTTCATACAGTTTTGCTCGCGTGTCGGTTCTCAGCAGCACCTTTTGTACGGGCTGTGCTGGATGAATTCGCCGCTGTGGGAAGAGGTGCATATGAAATAGGGTCTCAGCAAGATCATCTGGCAATGTCGCAGAAGCAGGCAGCGTGCTATCTATTTGCAGACATCTGAGAAGAAGAGTCAACAGGCCATCTGCCACAAAATCTTGCGAATCTGGGTGATCGAGCCGTTCCTTCGAGGTGTGGCTGAGTAGCAGCTCACAGACCTGTCCAGCGAAGAGCGGAGTATTGACCTCGCAAGGTATGGCCTGGGCGCCTTTGCAAAAGAGGTAATCGAGCCCATCAAAGAACTCCTGGCATTGGTAATGAGAACCAACTGCTTCCAAGAGAAGGTTTGAAGAAATCAACCAAAAGTATTGCATCAGGGGAGACGGTGGCCTAGCATCTTCCGGGAAGGCATTTATGGCGGCTTCTTCCATTTCCACTGCCTTTCTCATCATACCGACAACATGCCTCCTTACCGCTGAGCGGGTGTCAAACAGAATCAGCTTATGGAGGATACTCTTAAACGAAGGAAGATTCACAAGGCCGTTCATAAAGACGCTGTGCATCAGACATAGTTGTAATATGGAGGAAAGCGTGGTGTCGATTAAAGTCAACGAGGAATCCCCTTCCCCACCATTCACTGCGTCGGTCAAAATATCCACAAGGCGACTTGGATCTGGATACGTAACTTCGTAATCGGTAGGCGATGTTGCCAGTGCCCGTGCGCTTCGTAAGAGCTGCACAAAAGTATGCATTAAAGCTCCCATAATCTCCATCTGCAACGCAGGATTTATTTGATCCAGAAGGCTCTCATCAGACATTGCCTGTGCGATCAAGGTGGAAGACGTTCTTAGAATCTCTTTGTAGGAGACTCGGGAGACTCCACGATCCTTGTCCCATCCAACTTCGTCGCTATTAGATTCCGCCAGGCGAACCGATTCAATATACTTGGAAAACGCATGGACAGCATAAAGACATTTGTAAGGCTGGCCTTGGGGGAAAAGATCCGTGTACACGGTTGTTGGGCTCTCAAACAAGTCGATGATGTGACGGTCGGTGTGGAGCTTGACTAGGAGGCTGTACATTTCCTTTGCGATCTTATCTTCCATACCTAGGTGGCTCCAGAGCTCCGAAAAGTGAGACATGACCTGAATCTCGAGTGGTGATGCAAAAGGCGGGACTTGAGTCGAGCTTGAAAGGTCATTTTCTTCGCGTCTTACTAATATCATGCCTTCCTCAACGTGTAGCCTTTCTAAAGACGTACGCATCTGCTGCGTCAGGGGGAGGAATTGTCGCCCTTTGTAAAACGCACGATAATTATCGAAGCCGGTCTCGAACTTCAAGTTGGATAATAGATGAGCTGCCGTGTTCAGCTTTCCAATGCGCAATGATTTTATTTCCGTTGCTTGGCCACCGTCAAAAGACTGGTACTTGAGCGTTGTGAGATCCCCTTCAGCTTGGCATGGCGTCTCGTAAAAGATTGATCGGAAATCGGGAGCGCACACGGTGGGTTTCGTATAATGAAACTCCAAAAAGACCCGGAGAAGCTGCAAAGTTCTGGTGAAGATACGCTCCTGCTCTTGCACCTCCTCTTCGGTTGCGACAATCACCATTGGCTCATCTTCACCGCTCGAGGTTCCATCGCTCGATGCTTTAATTTTCCTTGCAGAGTCATTCAACTGGACCAAGCAGCGGTCGACAAAAGCTGATCGAACGCGACGGGCTCGATTAAAGGGATATGCCGTAATGACTGGACTTTTGATGTAGACACCAACGGTCAAAGTGCCAATTGCCTCCTCTGCAAGCGCCGCATGGTCGGTGCCCATAACAAATCTCCAGAGTTGTTCAATGCCATTTTCCTCTAGAAACGTATCGTCGTCGAGGTCACAGTCGACATCAACATTATTAACTGCTGCGAGGACCATTTTCTTGACACAGAGGAGCATTCCTCGGCCAAAACAGGAAGAGGGGAGATTGGGCAAATATTGAGAGAAGCAGAGCTGCAGAAACGGATTTTTGGATACCTTCCCAGGGCAAATATCTATGAAGATATCCCAGCCTGAATTTCTATCGTCATCACAAAGACAAGCTGGTCCGACGAGCAGATCCCAAAGCTTTTCCCCCAACTCTTCGGATATTGCGTCTGGTCGGAGGCGAATGAGATTGGCAATGAATTCTTTTCGTGGCAGATTGAAGCGTCCGGAGACCACCGAAGGGACACCGACAGTCCGCGCCAGCTTAATAGCATGCTCCAATTCTTCCACCAGCAATCGTACAAGATCATGCTCTTGAATGAGAACGTTCATTTCGTCAGCCATATTTGGGCGAATGGCCATTGATAAACAGCATAAGCTGCCCAGTGTGGTGGGTGACTTGTCCGCAATATCTTTGACACAGCTTGAGTATAATTCTTGACGCCCTTGGCTATCTGGACCAAATTGCAAAAGGACCCTGAACCTATCCATAAGCGTTGATTGTGCTTCAAGGGTGAACGACTGAGAGGCGGGTGAACAAAAGAATGCCTGTCTGAGCAATCTCAAACAGAGGTCATAAGGAAGAAAGCCGAGCGTTATTCCCTCCGCTCTGCATCGCAATGTCAGTTCCGTGTGTAGGGTCTCCCAGACGGCCCTGATTGCCTGGCTGAATTCTTTGGGCGGAAGAGCTTGGAGCTTCTCATAGATGGAAATGATTGCAGGATAGTCGAGAAGATTTGCGATTGAGTTTGTCATCTTAGCAACAGCTTTCGCTACGCGGGGATCCTGACTTTCCGTAATTCCCTGCCACAAAAGATCGAGATGCGACTTCTGGTACATTTTAGTAACAACCAAGTATCCAATGATATTGGAGCTCTCAGTAATAAGTTCCGGATGGCAGGTGGGGCCGAGAATGTAATCTACCAGATTTGTTTGGAGAAGGATATGGCCTAGATGGTCGGTGTAACGGCGGTTTGGGACAGCACTTTGAAGGCCGTGTCGTTTCCAAGCAGTGACGAGGTCAGAACACATGGTAGAAACGGAATTGACCCGTAGCTGCATCTGGCCAGATCGAATCAGCTTCTCAAGGATGCCCACTTTCCACCCCCATACAATGGCATCAATAACTAGCGGTCCTTCAAGATCCGGATACTTTGCCTTGTACTCGTTGAGCATTGTGATATTTCCCTCGTCATCACATAGAAGACAAAGTTTGAGCAAATCCGCCAATGCGGCGATTTGCACAGGAACACCATCACTGCTCAGAGTTCCCACATGCTTTTCAATGATTGCGAGTAATAGCGTCGAAAAATCTCCCCAAATGCTGTAGACATGGATCAAATCTGACTTGGCAGCGGCCTCTTCCAGTGTGCTTCGGCGCGAAGTACGATAAGACTCATTCAGACAGTCTGTGAGAATTTGAATTATGGGCGTAAGAATATGGACCAGTCTCGGTAATGCTTGTACGATTTCGATGAGGCGCGTTGCAAAGACGCAAAGAGACTTGAGGACGCCTCTAGCAAAGTCATGCAGTTGTCGTGTGAAATATGCAACTAAATTTGGTCTGCCCAATAAAGCAGTGTTAGGCGAGCCAGGATCGGCGCCGACTCCGAGGTTGTTGCGCTGCGCCAATTGATGGAACTGTCGAAGATAGTCCAGAGAAATCAATGGCGGGGCTTCGGAACTAGTTTGCAAAGCATCGATCTGCCAGTCGCGGACAGTATGGAAATCGACGATTACAAACTGCGCCGTGAGCGCAACGAAAGAGTGGGACAGCGTCAATGCCAATCTCTGCAGGATTGGCAGCCTCGGAGGGGCTGAAGGGGAGAGGCTAGGTAATGTCAGCTGGCTGATCTCAAATATTTGATTTGCACCCTGATGACATACTTTTTGTTTATAATTAGAGCGCAGAGACCCAGGAACGATTGCCAGAAGGCTCTGTTGTTATAAGCCGACTCACATATGACTTCCGGGTCTCTGGCCTTTGCGAACTCGACGAATAGGTCTAACCACACCCGGAGCTGCTCACAGATGCCCATTTCTTGCTCTATGGGTGGCTCTACAAAATGATTAGCTTCTCGAGGCCAGAGATGAGGATATTGCCAAATACTGACGTTCAGATAGGAATTGACGTAGACGGTTCACAGTCTCTGGTAGAGTATCTGAATCAAGGTAAGGAAACTGCATGGTAGGGTCTACAGGAGGAGGAGGATTGCCAGCATCGAGGGGGCTGAATGTGTCGGCGGCCAGTTCGATCCCTGCCTGGTCTGGCATCTCATGATCGGTAGGGAACAGCTCTTCAATAGGCGGGCTGAGGGAGGCGCGCCAGCCTGTGGGCGGAGTTCGTGGACCGCCATCGTTATTTGTAGTTACGTCAGGCTCAGCTTCCTCGACACTCTTCTTGGCCTTGTCCTCTTCTGGGGTTGCTTCTCGAAATGCTGATGGAGAGACGTAGCGCACGGGGGCAGTAGGGGAATATCGCATACGGGTAGGAGATGCTGATGATGCTCTCGACGGCGGGTTTCTAAGATTAATAGTAGTGACTCGGCTCGACGTCGGGGGGTCGGGAGGAATGGTCGGGGAGTCGACATTCTGAGGCGGGGTGCGAGGCTGTTTGGATTCCTGGCTGGGCTGGACGGTGCCGTCAAGGGAAGGGATGGTGTTGACCGTGGTATAGAATGGGCTCGAGCCCGAGTCGGACAGATAGACGCCTGTCTCGACCGATGCAGATGGCGAGCCCGAGCCCGAGCCCGAGGCAGACGTGCGCCGGCGCTTGCGGGAAGAGACGTCGCTGTCGTCGAAGGGATTCGGCCGGGTCGAGCTTGGCTCAGGAGAGGCCTTGGGCCCCGGAAACTCGGACGTCGCTGGAGCCAAACCCATCTGGCCGGTGTGCGGGATCGAAGCAGCACGAAGCCTGGAGGTCCAAAGACGTCACGGCGACGCGAGGGCCGTCTGGGCGGCAGCTACAGAAAATTAACATGTGTGAGAGGATGAGTGCGGCGAGATTGAGATAAGCATGAGCATCGGGGCCGTGACTGTGACTGTGACAGGGATAAGAGAGGCTGCAGTTATGCACCGCAGATGGAGATGGAGGACAAGCAATCTGGAGAGCCAGACCGATGCATCAACCCCAATATCAATCCCGGAAAGAAAAAAAGTGGTTGCAACTCGCGATCAAGCCAAATCGGCATTGGAGGGACGCGGTGCTTGTGTGGGACTAAGGCGAGGGGTAGCTATCAACTGAGGTAATGCTGTGGTGGGGAGGGCCAAAGAGGGAAATCGGGGAGCTTAGCAGCACTTGAGGTATGCGGCTACTAAGGTGCCATCCATGGGTGGTTTGCCTTACCTGGGGCGGGTGTTAGCGCAGTACCTGCGGCGGTAACTGCCAGTGGATCAGGCGCCGACAGGTACCTGATTCGTATATACTCGTATGGGTATTACTGGGTCAGTTAGTACTGGGGAGAATAGAGAGAAAAACGGAATGCGCTGGTGCCTGAGCGGTCGTGATGGATTGGGTGTGTGTAAAGTAATGCGTGCAGTGGTAAGGATGAGGTGAGGGCACGAGAAACTATGGGTGCTTGTAAGTTGTGAGGCAGCCGGTAGGTAAGTTGTGAATGGCGCAGCCTGGATCAATGTATGGGTTTTATAGAGAGGGCAGGGGAAAAGAAAAGGCACCTTCGATCAGCCAGCCAGTCCGTCGGGCGCAAAATCCAGCAGTGCTTTGGGCTGCGTTTCTGCGCTCCGGCTGCGACTGATGCCATTAACTTTGCAAACGCCTGAATGCGCCACGGTGAGTGCCTGCCTTGTCCCTTGCAGCTGTGTCCAGCGTGTGCAAGCTATATAACCAGTACCTGGAGGCAACATTAACTTGTACAATTCTCGTCTCTGCCCTATTAGCATTGGGAGTATCTACGGGGCTGCTCGACTTGATACCAGGTACAATATGAAAAGAAGAAGAACCCCTAGGTATTTCTTTTAATCACTCACCAGGCTTAGACTTTTTGCTGCTCTGTAAAATACACGCTACCTCCTATTCACAGCTGATCTCTGCACGTTTTCTGCTGCCAATAACTCATAGGCAAGTTTTGCAATGGAATAGTCTTCGACTTTGACATTCTGCTGTACGAACCAACGTTCTTACAAATATGGGTAATTTGTGAAATACCTTGTGAAATTTATCTAAATGTACACATCAACCAATGGGAAAATTGGCCGCAAATATCTGGTACATGTAGCTACTATACTGATTTTACAGAAGTTAATTTGTAAGTTAAGTTTGATATAAATCGGTTTTCGAGCGCCACAGTGTTTTCTCTCGTCAATTAATTCTCGTTGGAGAGTTTTCCGCGCCATTTCGCGGCGACTGAGAAATACACGCACTGTATTATGCACTGTATATCTTGGACCTGGAGGTACGTACCTGCCTAGGTGATTTGAGAATTTCCAGTGCCAAGCCCGTGGTGACTGAGGACAGCCATCTTCATACTCTCATCCCCATATAAACGCTCTCAAAGCCCAACTAATTTTTTCTACCTTTTGGGTCTGATTCACCGTTCTTTGGTTTGATAGTCGACTTGATACTTGTCCATTCGTCATGGCTGCGCCGCCAGCGAAAAAACGGCTTGTCCACCACCTTGACACGCCCTTCTCTACCTCATCATGGTACGTCCTCTTCAGCTCTATATACCTAGAAGTACCTGGGGTTTGAGCATAGAACTGGTGACGTGGCTGATTCCAATAGGCCCGAAATCTCAATTGATGACCAAGACTCAATGTTGGAGCTTCTTTGCCAGTATGTCATTTCGCCTCACTTATGTCGTTGCAAACCGCGATGTCTCGTCGTGGCTCTGAAGTTGACATCATACTGATAAACGACATCAAAAGCCTTTTGAGCCCTATAGGGCAGCACCGCCGAATCCACACAAAAACTTCCAAGGGAAAGCGGGCAGCCAAAAGGGAAAAGAGAGCCAAGTCCAAGGTAGACGAGGTACCAAACTCAGTCAAGATACCGACTCCTCCCAGTCCAGAGCTCAGTGCAAGTGTGGACGTTGGCTTCAATTCAATTACCCAAAATCTCGGATTGCATACATCGCCTCCTGATGAGTCAAACAAGTCAAACAAGGACTATTCCATGATTTTTGTCGCTAGGGGAAGCCAGTCACAAGCGTTCAACCAGCACTTTCCACAACTGGTCGCAGCCGCGTCTCGAAATTTACCCGACAAAGAGAAGATACGGCTTGTCGGATTTTCCAAGCCATGTTCCGAGAAATTAGGCAGCGTACTCGGCATACAGAGAGTCTCGTCGGTGGCTATTTCTCGACATGCGCCGGGAGCGGACGCTCTGTTTGCTGTCGTGCAGAATCTTGTGGCCCCAGTCGACTCGCCTTGGCTTAATGAGACGCCTGGCACCACCTACAAGTCAACCCAAATTGGCTCTGTAGAAACGACTATTGGAACAAAGCGGGAGAAATGAATCGAAAAGGTATCGTGTTATTATTGGGCAAGGTATCAACCAGCAGCCCTTGGGAATACGGGAGCATAGTAGCGAAATTTATACCATAGAGAATCGAGTTGGGTGGCCTATTTACTTGAATGGGCGATATTCATAGGTACTATATTGATACCAGAACCACTTCTAATTAAGTATGAAGCCAGAAATTTACGATTTTAATGCTGCAGGTGTTGAAAAAGCAACAGCCTTAGTTTGATGCTCCCAAGGCACCCTGCATACACTAATACTCTTGATGAGCACGCTGCACTCTCGCTCGATATTCCTTATCCTATGCGCTGAGGTTACCTAAAACTGCGCTCTGTTTGGCCTATATGCAACACTGACATCCAGTTGCCTATCAGCTGCCCGTGCTATGTTGATTTTCACGTGCACGCATAAAGGGCAGCTGCCATCACTCCTCAACCTCAACCTCGTCCTCACCTTCACTTCCTCACTTCTTCAACCACCTTGTCTATTCCATCGCCTCAAGAATTCCCTGGATCAACCAACAACAGGAAATGAGTGGCTTTGGTGATGACGAGAAGCTGAGGGCAGCAAGAGAGCTTGCCCAAAGCTTCTCTAAATCCAAACCCGCAAAGAAGAAGAACGTCGGCGGTGGTAACTATGGCCCTCGTCCGGTCATCTACGTGCCCAAGCATCACCAGTCGGCACCATTGATTCGACATCATCCAGTTACCAAGCCAGCTATCCAGAATGTCCCCCCTCCCAGTCAGAGAAACTACTCTGCTACTACCTCTTTCTCTACTGGAAGAGCAGGAAAGTCTGTCATTGGGACTTCAGGCTTGGATTTTCTCAAGTCGTCGGGTGCCAAGGCACGAGGTAAGCAAATACAGTTCCATCGGTTTGATAGCAGGTGGCTGACTGACTTCTTTCAGATACTACGCAGCCTCAGCCGAGCACAGTCTCTATCGCCAGTGAAGTAACCAGCACCATCAAACAAACCGAGGAGACCAACACCATCAAGCAGACCGAGAAGATTAGCACTATTAAGCAGACCGAGAAGATCAAGATTATCAAGCAACCCGAGATCAGCAATGATACTTCGACAAATGCTCACCTTCCCACTATACCTCCACAAGGACCAGGAACTGCTCCCTTTGGGAACATCCTTGATGCTTTTCTATCCATTGTTGCAAAAAAGCCAAGCTTAGATCAAGAAATCGACACGTTGACCAAAATCTTGCCCAAGACGTTGGATCTCAATGCTACTGCACCAGCGGCTTCAGATGCTCCACCAGCCAACGGTGACAATGTGTCTCAGGGATCCTATGTTGGAGCGAGTCAAAACCGAGTCTCAGATCATTCGCCCTCAAACAAGGCCTCTCCCGTCGCCACAGCCGTCGTCTCGAAGAATGGTAAGGCCCATGGACAGACTGTCAGCACAAATGGAGTGTCGAAAGTCTCTGTTACAGTGACAAAGGGATTGTCAGCCTCATCGTGGGCATGAAGTGTAACTATAGGAGTCAAACTATTTCTTTCAGGCCGCCTAAGGTCCTGATTTTCTGCAGATCTATCTGGCCATTGTTGCTAGCGACAAACATACCATAGGTGGACAAAAGTCCTATCAGTTTAGTGGTCATAAACCATTGCTTGCTCATATGAGCTCTGGACAGAGTCGGTCAATTTGAAATGATTTATTATCTTGACACTTTTATACTATAATGCAGTGATGTAAACCGATGCCTTATCCGATTTTCCCATCTAAATCAGCGCTCCCCTGCTCGTCTTAAATTGCATGTTGTATTAAGATGATGTAGGCAAAGTCTTCTCAAACAACTTCAACCCTTCTCTAACCTTTGGTGAAAAATGCTTCTTCAAAAGCTCGCCCTCCCACACTGTCGCAGCAAACGGGTTGCTGCCCTCGACTGTATCGCTCAGGGCGTTATGGCGCCCATCTCCCTTACGCTCCTCGGTGTTCCACAAGCTGGCAATCTTCTTGCCATGGGTGTTTGCCACATCGTTAAGAAGGCCGAGGGTAGCCTGGCAGGACTTGTCGGGCAGTTGCAGCGCGGCCGTCATGAGCTGCTTGCTGAAGGCGGCGAGCTTGAGAGGCGGCACGGAGCGGATGTTCCATGCGGGGAGGAGGATTGCGGTGAGGGAGCGGAGGAGTAGGACGGTTGTGGTTTGGACGTTGATCTTGGAGACGTTTGATGTGGAGTTGGTTATCTTGGTGAGCTCGAGATCGGGGTGGATCGAGAGGTTGAGGAGGGAGGTGAAGAGATGAGTAGTGAAGAAGGTGAGGTCGAGATGGAGAGTGTTACGCGAGTTATGGGCATCTTGACCTTCGAGGAGAGCGAAAGCGGTGACGGTGCAGAGAAGAGCTTCGCGCGTCAGGTTTCTCATGGAGACGCTGTCGTCGTCCTCATGTTCGGCGGCGAGGTCGGCGTCAACATCGTCGTCGGCGTGTCGGATCAGATCCTTGAGCGCCTCAAGCAAGTCACCAAAGAAATCCTGGTTGATAAGGTGGGCGTATTTGGCCAGACCTTCAAGTACGGCACCCATCAGATGGGGAGCACGCATTTTCAGGATGCGGAAGTACGTGGCGAACACGAGCTTGAGTGTCTCAGACTGCATCTTCTCTCGTTCCTCGTGGTCGACCAATGCGTCCGCGGCAGCCATGTCCTTTTCCAGAGATTTTTGTTCTTTCATAGCCTTTCTCATTCGCTTTGTTCGGAATTCTTTCTTGCCCTTCTTCACTTTAGCAGCCTCGGGACGCTCAACTGTGTCTTGTGATGCCTTGCCGGCGAACTCGGACAGCAGGCGAAGGCTGAGGAAGAGGTTGAGAACACTTTCGTTGACCTCGTAATCTCGGGCTTTCATCATCTTTGAGAGTAATGAAACTGCTTCCATTGTTGGCTTGCCATCCTCGTCCTCGCGGAACAATGTCTCCAGCGCCTGGAGACACTTGACTGAATTGTTATCGATCTTCTTCCGGCTCAGCTTGTTTACCAAGATCCTCAGTAGTTCGGAACGGAAGTTGAAATGCGGGACTGCAGCTATCAAGGTGCAGGCGCATGTGATGGCAATGCCGGAAACACTCTGTCCTCCTCTCACTGCAGGTGTTTGGTCCTTGGCGCACCTAGCCAATTCCTTGACATAGTTCTGATAGCCAGACACCAGCGCCTGTTCATACTGGCGCATTGTGCGAACTTCCTTTGACACCTTCTCCGTCGGGCCGTCTTCGGTCTGAGGCCGTATGCGATATCCAGGGATGATGTCTTTGTAAACCGACATTTGCGTCATGAGGGCCAGCATCTGAATGGCGGGGATCTTGGACTCGCCAATCGTAGCTAGGGTCTTGAGCGAACCGACATGTTCTTCCGGGTTTTCATTCAGAGCCGTGGCAGCCTTGGCCAGCTCTTCTTGCGCCTCTCGAATCTGCTGAGCCTCGGAGACGGTGGGCGCCTCTTCTTCCACCTCCTCAGGCTCTGATTCGATATCGTCCTCTCGGCCCTCTAGCCATTCCGTGTCGCTCTCGACAGATACCAAGTCTTCCTCCTTCTCAAGCTCCCGAAGGACCTCCAGGCGACCGTCGGCGGTCTTAATTGGTAGCTTGGTGCTTTCCTTGCTGGCTTTTTTGCTTTTGCGACGACGAGTTTCGTAGCTGTCTTCAAGGTCCCAATTGGCGGCCTGTTTGAAGAAATCCTTCTGAGCCTTTCTGGATTGCGCCTCGTCATCTGAGGCATCGTGAGCCAATTTTCTCCTCTTGGTACCGTTGGTCGTCATTTTTGCTGTTGGGTTCCCAGGTTATGGGAAGTCGACCGAGGTGAAGTGAAGAGGCTGAAGAACAATTTGTTCGACGATAGAGACACCAGCCTCACGATAAGAGATTCTTGTCTCAAAACTTTTTTTTCGAGCCAATTTTTGTTAATACGCGAACCCTGGCAGTATACATAGTAGCGCTAGGCCCATCTTTTCTCACAATTGAGCCAATTAGAAGCTATACCTGAAATCTTTATCTTATCTTTATCTAATCGTATAGGCGTGAATATAGCAAAAAAAAGTTACATGCCGCTAAAATTTTCTGACAACTTGATGCGTCAAGCCTTGGATTTTACCATCAGCCATTTCCCCAACACCCATCTCTCGTCGCCGACTGTCAAAACGTTGTCACGATGGGTTTCTCAAAGCCTCCTGTGCAGGCGCTCAAAGTGGCCAACAAGGTGAAGCGCAAGGAATTGTTTATCGCCCACAAGAAGGCAAGCAACAAGGAACGGCACGAGGAACGACATCGCCGCCGAAGAGAAGAGAACCGCGACCCCGAGCTCAAGGCCGCCCGTCTTGCCAAAAATGTCCCGCGAACATTGGAACACAAGCGAGTTTGGGACGATGTGGATGATGACAGCCTTGGAACTGTGGTGGATCTCGAGCAATTGAAGAGGAGACGCATCGAGCAGGCCGAAGCCGAAGAGCGGGCGGCAATCGAGGCAGCAGAGAAGATGGAAGAGGACGATGACGATGACAATGACAGTATGCTGGATTCTGACGAAGACGAAGACGAGGAGGCGCGAGAAGCTAGGCTAGAGAGGCAACGGGAGAAGCGGGCTCAGAGAGTCCCCAGCATTGCTCCGTCAACAACGAGCACAAACCTCGACCTTACGCCCATCTCCTTAGCTCTCAAGTTCCCTTCTCTCTTCAACGACGCACCTCCTCCCGAACCCAAGATTCTCGTTACCACGTCCCTCAACTCCACCCTTCACGACGAGGCACACATGCTCTGCACCCTTTTCCCAAATTCCAGATACATCCCGCGATCATCCCACCGCTATGGATACAAATACTCTCTCCGCGAAATCTGCAAATTCTCCGCCAGCAAGGACTACACTGCGGTTGTCCTTATGAAGGAAGACCTCAAAAAGCCCACGGGCCTTTCCATCGTTCACCTGCCCAAGGGCCCGACGTTCCACTTCACAATATCCAACTGGATAGAGGGCAAGAAGCTTCCCGGCCACGGCAACCCTACAAACCACTACCCCGAGCTGATGCTCAACAACTTCAAGACGCCGCTGGGTCTTCTTACTGCGAAACTCTTCCAGACCATGTTCCCCCCGCGCCCAGAGTTCGAGGGACGACAAGTTGTTGCGCTACATAACCAGCGAGATTTCATCTTCGTAAGGCGCTTCAGATACGCCTTCCGTGATAAGCGTGCGACCGAGAAGAGCGTCGTCGATGCTGAGGGTAAAGCGCTCGAGGGTGTCGAGAGCATTCGCGCTGGATTGCAGGAGTTGGGCCCACGCTTCACACTGAAGCTGAGGCGTGTTGATAAGGGCATCGGACGGGCTGGAAGCGAAGGCGAGGATGCTACTCAATGGGAGTGGAAATCCAAGATGGAGAAGGACAGGAAACGTTTCAATTTGTAGTTCATTTATGGCATTAAGAACAAGACTATTAATTTTATGCTCACCATGTTGACATTTTCTTCACACCAAGATGCGCCCTTGGAATAGTCTGTTAAATACATCCGTCGACATATGTATACCATACCCCTCTGTCCACATTAACTTCCATCACTTCTCACCCGTGGACACAATTTGAGATCTATTTGCTTTCATCTTCTTGTGCTTTAACATGATGATCGAGTATCTACTCGGTTAGCCTTGACTAACATTACGGGTGTGTGATAGGACTTACGAAGTGATGCCTGCTACTGCTATCACAACTCCAACCGCAGATTTATCACTAACCGCACGGCCAGACATGGCCCATCCAAGACCCACGATAGTGCAGGTCTTGACGTGGCCGACAACTGTGCTCGATACGGGACCCGTTTGTGCCACAATGTAGAATTGAGAAAGGTTGACCAGTGAAGCAAACACTGTGGACTAATAAGGGTAAGCTGAAATTTCACGAGTTGGGGATGGGCAGAAGAGGCCTACTACAATAACAAGCACTCGTGTGCTCAGTCGAGTTGGCACATACATGGCGCTGGGAAAGTCATCCACAAGTGGAATGAAGAAGAGGAGAAAGAAGCAGGCCATTGGCGCTTGGAGATAGAGAAGTTGCATGCTGTTCATGTTGAGCTTACGATGATAGCCCGCAATCCAGACCGTGTAGAGAGAAGAGGCAAATATGCCCGTGAACGCAAATATAATTCCCAACCTAGAGGTGGTCTTGATGGCTTGGTCGTCCACTGGAATAGAATCGAAGTATGTAACCAGACCGACTCCTACGCAGGCGGGGATTAGGGAGAGAGTAGCTCCTCTAGGAAGACTGCTGCCGTATAAGAGGAAGTTCATGATGGCAACCGTTGGTGTCAGCAGTATGCGTGCAATCTGGTAAAATGTGACAGTTGAGTAGGCCAAGGATAGATTGGGCAGAATGACGTTGAAGCACATTGCGGTACCCAGAGGAATCAGGTGCAGCCTAGGAGCACGGCGAGGTACGAAGATGCCAATCGGTGATCGAGAGAGAACAAAAAGGAGAAACCAAGTCATGAGGAAATGGATGAAAGCAAACGTAAGCTGAGATTGTTTCCATCGCGGCTCCCAGAATATGGCCTTGTTGGTGAAGACCTGTGGCATTTGTTAGAAACTATACATACATGGTAGTATCGGGTGCGTTTTAGGGATTACTTGCTATGCCGACCGTCGCCAGAGTATTGACGATCATCCATGCGATGGCATGGAAAGGATTAGCTCTAGGTTTGGGTTCTGCGGTCCCGTCAAGAGACAGGAAGGGAGGCTCAACGGTGTCATCTTCGGCTGCATTTCTGCCTCTGTTTTCCTCGAGGTCATGCATTTGCATTGCTTAATGATTGTAAAAGCTTTGCGTTCCGTCGATTGCTTCGAGAGATGGAGGAAGACAGACGCGGAGCTGTATCAACGCAGCGATGGCGGCTGGAGATTTACAAAGCTGGACATCTGCCGTATCGAAATTCTCAACAGGACGCTGTTGTCTGGAAGAGATGGAAATTTTAATCGTTGGTGAGTTTGACAAATGTTGGGGAGCAAGTGTTGGAAGGAACTCGCTGCTTGACCGCACCTTACTTGTATGAGTATCGCCGGGGGGTGTATCGGCGTTCACGACTTTAGCTAAGAAATACTCTACTATACCAGTTAGGTACATATCATCAAAGGTCTCATTATGGAAGAGAAACAGATCGTATATTATAGTAGAAAAAGGAACTTCTTAGTCTTGTGGCGTATATATCTTGACTAATATAACATGAAAATAATGGGCTTTGGGAGTATCTAGATCACGTCTTCTCCCCCTCTTGAATATATATCTGATGCTGGTAGATTACAGGCGCAGAATGACATAAACATTAATACGCAACCGCCAGCGGACCTCTAATTGGCAAATTCTTCTCCCTGTTACCCGGGATGGCTCCAGTCACAAAAGCAAGATTCACTCCTTGTCGGAAAAGGAGGCAGTGAGTGGAACCGCCGTGATGGAACAGCCCGATTTCCTCTCCCTTCTCAACACTGACAGGAAGGGATTTGGCGTCAAATTTCTGCAAGATCTCGCAAGACGAGACGTCAGCCATGCCGATATACATGGCTGCCATGAGGCCAATTGGCTTCGGAGCCTCGATGAAGAAGATGGCTCGCGTGGCAATGTGACTGATATAACTCTGGACACGATTGGGGGAAGCTGGATCAGGGCCTTCCGAAGATGTAAAGCCCTTGGTGACAGGCTCTGAGAAGTAAGTACCATCGACAACTTCGGTATGAACGACTTTCCCAGACACTGGCGAGCTCCACCTGTGGTAAGACGTGGCGCTCAGAAACGCCTGATACACGGTGCCACCGACAAACTGCTCGGCGAATTTGTGTCCATGAAGCATCTCGCTGACTGAGTAAGCTTGACCTTTGAGCCAAAATGAGTCGTACTCTTGAGCATTTGACTGCAGAGCAAAGGGCTTGGACTCGCAAGAATTTGCTATCCACTCTGGCTGTCCCGGGAAAGCGACTGGGCGAATCTGATCAATGTTCTTGAACTTTCTTGTGAAGAAGTCATCCCAAGATTTGAATCCCCAGTGTTTAGGATCTTTTTGTGGATCGCATTGGAAGATTTGCTGGAATGTCAACTCCTGGTCAGTAAGATTGGTGTCGTTTTCGATGCTCATCAGCGAATCTTGGCTGAGCCAGCCATCTTCACCGGTCGTGATGACATGTTGGGATTTCGAAGTCATGAGAACTTCGGATTTCCAGGTATTGAGGATGTGTTTGAGCTTTAAATTGACTTCGGGCTTGAGGAAGAAGGCATAGCCGCTGGCTGTAGCCATTGGCCAATCCAGGATGGCGTTGAATGGGAATCCAATCAGACCAGCATCATATTCGAGCTTTTTCCAAGAGGGAGCCTTGTTATTCATGACGAAGTCGAACATCTCGAGCATTTCGTGGTACGATTTGATCTGTTTGTTCCCAATAGGATCCTCATTGTAGGGGGCCCTGTCTGGTACTTCGTCAAACATGCCTGACGCCAGCATTCGAAGTTCAGCGGTGCTTTCGATAAGCTCTTTTAGTTGCTGTACCGGCTCACTCAACAACAATGAACTTATTGAAGCATCGCGCTTGTGCTTGTTGACTTCGGCGACCAGGTCTCGCAACCAGCTGATCAGAAGCTTAGGATTCTGGGGCAGCCAGCCACCGACCCGGCAAGACTTCTGCTGAGAAGCTGTAAGAGTACGTGAGGGTGTCGTGTTGATGTTAGAGAGTGACTTCTCTTTTTCTTCCGGATTGATAAAGACATGCATGATTTTTACTTGATAATATATGTAGGCCTTGCTAGATGCTTAAATGATCAAAATGGAATGTTATTTTGACCTGATATTTATAGAGTAGATTCTTGACTGAGTCCATCTTTTGACTAAGCCTGTCAGTCTGACTGATGCATGAATTGCCTTGCATATTTTATTACTTGTATGATGTGTGTTACCTGCATTCTCAGACATTCAGCCGTCATATCTCCACTCCGTGTACTCAGAAGCTCCCTTGGATACCCAAGCGAAGTCTATAATATCAATAGCTTGAAAATTGGCCGAACCCATGCTGCACGGACAATTCAACGTACATATTGCCATGGTAGCACCAATATTGAGCACTGGCCAGAGTCGATGACGAGAATTGAGTGGCCGCTCAAGTAGCACATTCGTATGTGTAACAGCGGCTCACAAATTAGTTCATTAATCTTGCATGCTGATGAATATGCGTGGCAACACCGAAACCAGGGCCGATCCAATGCTGGCAGTAATGCAAATCGGCTTCAATCGGCAGAGAAATGTTCCTTGAGAATGGAATTGGACAGCTAGGCGGTGGCAGCAGCGATTGGTTTGGTGTTTGGCCCGTGGCATCAACTGCATGCATGGATTCTTAGCTGCTGAACTACACACTTCTTGTGATTAGTAGCATTTTACTTGGCATGGCCAAGAAACACGAATCGTCGTCCTCATCTTTGTAGAGGGTGTTCAATGATCGCGCCTAAGTGCTATCGTGATCCGATCTTGACGTCTGTTCGGAGGATTCGTTCCGATACTACGTGCATCCGATGAGTGCAGGCTGGGGCTGAAGTGAAACACCTGGCGGTACTTAGGTAGCAGTACAGTACACTGCATTACATCAGCTTCGGTGAGAGCCTCGATCCCACGAATGTAAATACTCCTATTACTGTCCTACTAAGTTACCGCCCCTTGATACCTAGAATAGTAGGCAATAATACCTCTTTGTGGAAAGTCATTGATCGTGTCGTCAGCAAACCACAGCCAGTTGCTAAACAGAGGTTCAGCTCGATTTATTTCTCCCATCTCAGCGTAGCTGTCTTGTATAAATGACAGGCATCATGTAATCAACCCGTTTAACCCCTGGCTGTTCCGAGGCTGTACTGACCAGGTTAGTTGGCTATACGAAATTACTGCAACGATACGCGGCCCCAAATACGCAGTACGATCTAAATAGACACCCCGGTCGTCGAGTTGCTTAAAATGCTAAAATTCTGCCATCACATGGAAAGACGCTGCGGGACTGGATTCAAGCTTTCGGCCAAAGACCCTCACTGACACTAAGGTGGACGGACTTGACGGGATCTTGCGCCTAGCCGCGCCAATACAGTTGATGGAATTGATGCGTGTAGGCCAATGTGACGAGTGCTGGTGTGACTCCTGTCGATCCACGGCTTCCACAGTGCTAACGCCGTTCTGGCAACTTTGCCCATTAGAGGGCCCTGAGTTCCGGGTTCTCAGTGTTGTGGATTTCCATAGCAGTTGAGTGGCTATGCCAGTACGAGGTGCAATAAGAGAAGCGGTAGCGGTACATTGAAAGCAGCTGCGGGTAATCAATGCAGCAGCCAGCCTAGACCGGGTCGATTTCCAATGAATGGCTCAAATATTGCCCGGATTAATATGCTTTCGTACCTGAGAGAGCATGACGTACTCCGTAAGGTACAAACAGGGTCGAGGCAAGGTCGGTACGTACCTTTTCGCTCTGCCTTGTGGGAACGGAACGAAACGGGACCCTGGGGGGGCAATTTCTGCACCCGGCTACTTTGAGAGTACTTAAAAAACTTCGGTAATTTATAGTATAAAGCTCAGTAGATCTTGGGTTCTCTCCAGGGTTCGACAGGCTGGTTGACAGAGAAACAACGCGGCGCTAGTCCTGTTGCAGACAAGGCGTGGGTGAGATGTTCCCCCTCCACATCGCAATTAAAAGCAGCCAAATCAATCACGAGCATGGCTGGCTGATCGTCTGCAAAGAGTGGATTCCGGCTGGCGCTGGCTTGAGACAAGGCAAATAAAGCCTTGCTCATGCGCTGCTCTGCCCGAGACTCGTGCGACCGTCGAATCGAGACGACGACAGATCGATGGAACGAAGCTCTGCGGATTGCGCCGTCATCACCGCTGCCATCGCTGTCACCTTCGAATCTTGTCTGTACTCGAATCTGCCCTGCCGCCGCTCCGCGCAGATGCGATTCCGATCCTGAGAACGTCCAGAGTTCAGAAAGAGTCCAGAATTACATGCGCCTTGCCTCTGCTCGGCCCTAGCACCAACGGCTGGAGCTACTGGAATCGCGTGAAGTGCTGAGAGTGTGTCAGCCAATTTCCAGCGTTAGCAGACAATCAACGCGGCTCACGGAACCAAACCAGACAAACCTGGTACGGCCAGACGTTCGTTTCGTTGGGGCCTGCGCAATATAAACCACCGCTTGCGCCTGCCCTGTCCGTAGGATACCTGTAACTGGATCCAGACCATTCACCTTCGCTTTTTGCATCTGAGGAAACCGCGCTCCGGGACATGAAACCGTTGATCAAAGCCCTACAACCGAGCCTCTCCCGCTGCCTCTGCCTCTCCCACTCAACACCAATGTTGTCGCCATCGTCCTCTCCGGCGGCATCGTATCCTGCCTCAACCACCTCATCCTACTCTTCTTCGCCCTCTTCACACTCGTCAGACGCCGCGCTAGCATCGTCGTTTCAGCGCAGCGCCCACAGCCGAAGCCAATCGCCGGGCCAAGCCAGAGCCATGGATCCAGCCAGGAACCCTGATTCTCTCATGGCCACCGCGATTCACCAGCCCTACTGGAGACCCATGGTCAAGACCTCCTTGGCCAACGGTATGCATGCGCCCCGATCTGGCACATATCCCGCTCCCATCCGTCCATGTCCAAGTTTGGTAACTGATCCATGACGCTGAAAAAAAGGCACCATGAACGGCCATCGCAGCTACTTCCAAGAGCCTGACATTTGGCAGCAGGCCCCCGTCCTCACGGGCACAACCGAGTTCGAGCCTCGCTCAGATGTCAGAAATATTATGATTACCGGCGGCGCAGGCTTCATGTAGGTTTCAGAATCTCAGACAGCCCTTCAGCTCCCTCATTAGCCACTCCAATGGCCATGCACGCATGACTAACATTTGCATCACACAAGCGCTTCCTGGGTTGTTCGCCATCTCACCTTGACATACCCCCACGCTTACAACATTGTGTCGTTTGACAAGCTCGATTACTGTTCTGCTCTCAACAATACCAGAGCCCTCAACGACAAGCGCAACTTTACGTTTTATCATGGCGACTTGACCAACCCCTCCGAAGTCCTCGACTGCATGGAGCGCTATCACATCGATACCGTTATGCACTTTGCCGCTCAGTCGCATGTGGATCTGAGTTTTGGCAATTCGTACAGCTTTACCCACGCAAACGTCTATGGCACCCATGTTCTCTTGGAGAGCGCCAAGAAAGCTCGCATTAAGAGATTTATCCATGTATCAACAGACGAGGTTTATGGCGAAGTTGGCCACGGCGAAGACGAGCTGCAGGAGTCCAGCATCCTGGCCCCGACCAATCCTTACGCCGCAAGCAAGGCTGCCGCCGAAATGATGGTCCACTCATATCACAAGAGTTTCAAGCTCCCGACCATTATTGTTCGCAGTAATAACGTCTATGGTCCCCACCAATATCCTGAGAGTGAGTGTTGTTTTTAATTCGTCTCATCATGAATCAATGATAACTGATTTGGCTAGAAATTATACCCAAGTTCATCTCCCTACTCAACCGAGGCCACCCTGTAGTTCTCCATGGGGATGGTAGCCCAACCCGGAGATACCTTTTTGCTGCAGACGCCGCGGACGCGTTTGACACGATACTTCACAAAGGCCAGATCGGCCATGTGTACAACGTTGGCTCTGCCGACGAAATATCGAACCTCGAGTTATGCGGCAAGATCTTATCCGCCATGGAGATTGCCCATGACACTCCAGAGCAGTTCCGAAAATGGGTCAAGTACACTCATGATCGGCCGTTCAACGATTGCAGGTATGCTGTCGACTGGTCAAAGCTGCGCAATCTAGGCTGGGAGCAAAAGACTACGTTTGAAGAGGGCCTGCAAATGACGGTAGAATGGTACCGGCGCTTTGGCGAGCAATGGTGGGGAGACATTAGTCACGTCCTCACTCCATTTCCCATTGTCACCGAAGGCGAAGTTGTACCCGACGTTGAGCATCTCGCCAAGGATGATCCTCCAACACCCGTCGAAGATTACCCCCTGAATGGCATTTCTCATAAAGCAAGCTGATTTTTTTTCCATCTTTCTTCTTATCGCGTCTTGGCGATCCACTTACAGCCGCACATGTACGGTTATTTATTTTTGTTACATTGTTTGGACGTGTCAACTATATCGATGAATTTGGCACCAGATTAAAACGGAGTTTACGGATATCATGAGCATAAGAACGGCGCCCACAGCACCCATAGCAGAGATTATACCAGGGTTAGAAATAAACAGAAATAGACACTTTATATCAGCGGTCCAAGTTATCCCAATTCAACACATGAATTTGCCTTATTAACATGCGTCATATACAGCCTATCATGGTCTCGCTACGCTCAATCTACCAAAGTGTCATAACTCAATCATATACTCATACTCGCCAACACATAAATAACGCAACAAGAACGCTTAACAACCTCCACCGCCGCATCCACCACCACCACCACCGCATCCGCCTCCGCCTCCTCCGCCTGCACATCCTCCTCCTCCTCCTATACCACATGCTGCTCCCCCACCGGCCATTGCGGAAGCACATGCTCCCTGACCCTGTGTAATTCTTGATTAGCTTGTGACTAAACTGGGAACTCAACAGAACATATCGCTGACTTACTGGGTTGACAGAGCATCCACCAGGGCCTCCACAGCCTCCCGCGGCGATATTCCCGTTTCCACAGGTTCCCGCGGCGCAGTTGGCCCAGGCTCCATCTCCCGCGGCGATGTAGCACGGATCCCAGCCGTAGTATAAGCCTGGAGCGAAGTAGATGGGATACATGAACGGGCCGTACACTAAAGGGAAGGGGGAATTTGATGTCAGTGTTTGGTTTGTTTCAAGCGGAACATGGCTCTACATGAGGGGTTAGGTTTCTTTCTTACTGTAGTAATTGTATCCCCAATGATCGTAATACTCATCCCTGGGTGGCAGAGCCCGTCCCTTCTTCTCTGCTCGCTTGGCGGCCTTCTGGTAGGCCTCATTGAGCCTCCGGTTCTGCCGAGCGCGGATGTAGGCTGTGAACTTTGCGCGCTCGGGGGTCTCGAGGGTTCGCACCGAATTATGCGCCGAGATATGCGCCGAGTTGTCGGGAGGGCAGAGCTTGGCGGTGCCGGAGTCGTGGAAAGTATCGGCGAGCTTTTGGCTGGAGGAGACGTTGAACATTTTTCCGAGTTTGGAGCCCTGGGAGATTCGGATGGCTGGAGATATTGTTCGTTAGTTTGCTTTCTTGTGATGAAGGTGATGGTGGGGAGGAGCTTACACTCGCAGTACCAACATGTGCATTCGCTGTATACTTCTTTGAAAAGTTCTTGATACGTCTTTGTAGTCCACTCAAATGCGTCGCTTAGTTCACCTTCCTCAATCTTGTCGTCGTGGTCAATAAACTTCAACGTCTCCTTTACGGTGTAAGTGTAGTAATCCTGGGGACTCAGTTGGTGGGTATGCCAAGCCAGATCTACATCTAATGTAGGAACGGCCATCTTGAACGGATTCTTTTTGATAATCTGCATGAACCGATTGTACTTTGTGATGAGGCGATCCATGGTGGCCTTGGCGGACGGGCTGTGCAGCCAGTCAAGCTTGACCATTTTCTCGACAAAGACGCCTTGGCGCATGACGGCACCACACAGATCGAGCGCGAAGGGGGAGAAATTCTCCCAGTAGCGGCTCATCATCTTGCGGGTGGTGATCTTGGCGTCGCGGCGGATGAGTTGGAGTCCCACGCGGCGCGTGGAGCCGTCAATTCGACGGACTGCTTCGTCGCTCCGGATAGTCTTCTCGATGAGGTCTCGCACGTCGGCCATCGAGGGGGAGGATTTGGGACTTTGCGATTTTGGATCGAGGAGCTCTACGATCTTGATGCGCAGCTCATGCTTGATCATGCGGTTTGGAAACATGCGAGTAAAGTTTGGAACGACCAAGGGGTTGGGTGTGAGTGACGGCTGGCCGGATGAAATGTCGAGCAGTGTACCAGGCATTGGGACGTCTTTGCCAAGCAGAAGAGTAGTGTCGTAGATGAATTTGGACAGGGAAAGGATTTCCTTGTTGATGGCTTTGTCGCAAGATGGGCATTGGTGTGAGAAGTTGCCGTCGCCATATCCGCTTCCAAGGATGCCAATCGGGCTATATTCAAGAAGTGTTAGCTAAAAAGGACTGTTCTGGGTGAATTCAACAAAGTGAAACTTACATAGACGAATCTGCATCCTCGACGGCTCCGCAGGTGGTCCAAGGTACTTGCATGTCCACCTTGCACCACGGGCACTTGAGGGTCTTGACCATGGGATCTGCCGAGTTGTTCCATTGGCGTCCCGTCCGAAGCCAATTATTCTTTGCCACCTCACTGGGACTTTCCTCAAAATTGACGGTGATGCCTTCAGATACTGCCTTCCATGGCATGCCCGAGGTCCAGTATTCGACCAAGCCGGCGCGCATAGTGTCTTCGAGGAAGGCTCTGGGGTTCAACATGTGGGCATGCATAACCATGAGGACGTCTAGAGATTTGTATTAGTCAAAGGCTATCTATAACCGCAGTAGAGCGTCAGCTTCTAAGCTGTAAAGATGACTTACCCAACGGTGGAACCGAGTCCCTGGTCCAACCCAGCGGTTTGCCACTGGTTGAAAAGGCGACATACTTGGGGCTATCTGGTGTCGACATGTCTTCTTCGGTCAACATGGTCTTGGTTTGGGCCATTGCATGCCACCACGCCTCATATCTATCCACTGCTCGTGCAAGAAAGATGGCCCATCGCTTTTCGCGTAGACGACTAAGAGCAAGCTTTTCTTTGTCACCTTCACCAAGCTTGTCTAGCTGAACTCCAGGAGGAAGAGCCGCGCCGTGAAGGATCTCGCTGTCCCATGTGGCACGACTGTCAAAGATGCCAAAGAGGCCATCAGTATAACCAACATCTTCCTTGAGAGTGTCGATGGCGTGGAGAAGCTTCAAGTGAGCGAGAGTAGTATCAACATTAGGGCCACCAGTTGATGGACCAGAAGAGAGGGAGAGATTTGCAAAAGCAGTCGTAACGTCGATGTTTTGAGATGGATCAGTGGCATCTAGAACATCTTCCGTTGCTGTGGTATAGCTTGGCGGCGCTTCACCAGGCGGCGCCTCGCCGTTAGTCGCCTCTTTGGTCATGATATCGTAAAACAAAAGAGTATAAGTTGATCTTTGATACGAGGAATGAGACAGACACTGATGATGCTGCTGATGGAGGATGCCAGAGCTATATATCGTTGCTTATGCTTTGGATGATGATCACAGGATGTGCACTGCCAGTGGTGACGTCGTCTTATAAGACCGCCCGTGGAACAAACGAAGTACATGTACACAGGCAGAGCACAAACCAACAGCCTCGCGTGTAAGGCGAAAGAGAATCCTTCAGGAACACACGTGATGGCCCCAAATGACGATGAGGCGAGACAGATCAATAGATCTTGCCAAGGCGCGGTCGGTGTCCTTGGACGGATAAATGTGCCGCCACATGGTGATCGGACTTGGACAAAGTGCCCCAAACGGGGAGAGTCGCGCAAGTACTTGACGACATGGCGCTGGTTCCGTTTGTAAGAGAGAGGCGCAGCGCATGTACCTTTTGTTAGCGCGAAGGCATCGATCCGATCCCTGCGGTACGTGGAGGTACCTGTGCTAAAGCATTACGGGCGTAATCGAGTCTAGAGTGACAAAACTCCATAAATACGTGTACATGTAACGTCCACTGCTACTTGGTGATCCTGCACCTATTCGGGGATCCTGTATGAGATGGACAAAGCACATCTCTCTGTTGGAAGCATCAAAATACACATTGCATGATGCTTAAATCCATTGGACCAGTCGAGGCCCGAGTTAGACCAATAATGCTCTTAGTGCAATGAGGGGATTTCCGCGAGCTGAACCACACCGCTGCAAGAGATTGTGGCTATGTAAGTGACCTCTCGCCTCATTCAGGCATCAAACGTCGGTCCTGCTTCTTTGAGTATCTCGTGGGACCATGAGCGGTTTATGTACCTTCAACCACCTTCTCCAGCGAAGGAGATGAATTACACAGCATGCAGAAGTCGTCCAGACTCGACAGAATCAAGAATAAGACAGAGAAGGTGAAGGAGTTGTTCTCGCTTAGAAGCAAAGACGAAGATGGGCCTTCAAGCTCCTCGGCCATACCGCAGACCCAAGAGTTAAAGAACTCGCATAGTAGGATTCAACCGGATGATTATCTTATAACTTAAACATCAAGATTAATTATTGTGGGGTATCAGGTCCTTCTGTTATCACGCCCTTGCTCAACACATCACCAAACACAGCCACATTGGGCGAGGATGACGAGTATCAAAACACTCCCATTGGTGAGCTCTGGAATCTCGCGTACAAGAAATTACAACAAGAAGACGGGGCACTCATTGAAGAATATGAGGCGAGACTCCGCGAGAGCGTCACTGCCGCACTAGGACCGACTTTAGCCACGGAGGAGAACAAGGGGAGGTGGATGAACGTACTGCTACGATGTAAGATGGAAGAGGTCCAGAAGAACATTTGGAAGTTTTCGTTTCGTAGCTCTGAGATTCAGCCGGCTGAAGTTGTTCAGCCCATCCTAGGCGTTGTCAAACTGGCCAATGACTTCCTCACCACAGCTTTAGCTTCCAACCCCTATGCATCATTGGCGTGGGCTGGCGTCAGCGCATTGCTGTCGGTACGTTTGAGTGTGACCTTCGGACTCTCCGTTATGGAGTGGGTTGACTGAATCAGGTGCTTAGCTGTTTTTGAATCCCATGGATCAAGCTGCATCGCTTGCCAAAGGGTTGGAGTACATCTCATTACTCATCGTCCAGGGTCGAATGAGAGAAGATCTCTATTATCGACGCTATGAAGCAAGACAAATTGACGACCAATCTTCTTCAGTATCACATGTACTTTACAAGGGCTCTCTGGAGAAGTTATATCGGCAAATACTAAAGTTCCAGGCAACATGTTACTGTTACTACGCCAATGATGGGGCCACTCGGTTGGCTCGTGATCTTGTTGGGCGATATAATTGGGCTGGTTTGATGGAACAGATACAGCGCCAAGAGGGTCAAATGGGTGCTATCGACAAGGCTTGGAGCGATCAACAGTACAATGAAGAATGCACTGCAGCTGAGAAACGACATAAGGAGACGATACACAGTTTAATGACTGCTGGTGCGGATATTTCCAGTCTACGCAGGGCAGTAGAGGAAGCCAATGCGAAGCAGGATCACCGGGATTTCTATCGCTGGCTATGTGATGTTGATCCGTCGGACATGTATAATGCAGCCCGTAATAGGCATGAAGCTGGCACGAGTGAATGGTTTACCGAGGGCGAAGCATTCGAATCATGGATGAACAATCCTCGCTCTCTTTTATGGCTTCATGGTAAAGGTGAGTTTCGTGTCTTCTCTTTCTCTCTGTTCAGGTTCCCCCATATACCTAACACGCCTGGCCAGCTGGTTCCGGAAAGTCTGTCTTAAGCTCCTCAATCATCAAATTCTTGCAAAGCAAACACACAGATGATGCTACAATTGCCACAGCGTACTATTACTTCAGCTTTAGCGACGTTAAAAAGCAGGAAAGAGATGCCATGCTCGCGTCTCTAATCAAGCAAATTTGTTGCTGCCGCCCCAATATGCCCGACTCAATTGCAAGACTTAAAAAACACAGAGATCAAGATATGCGTCCACCTACTGAAGAGCTTCAAGAGGAACTTATCGCGACTTTACGCGGGTTTTCTAAGGTGCACATCATCATTGATGCATTGGATGAATGCCCAGAACTTGGTGGGCGGCGCGAAGATCTCATGAAGACACTGCGCTACATCCTAAATGCTGCACCGGATAATCTTCATGTGATCTGTACAAGCCGAAAGGAGTCAGATATATATGCTGAACTTGAAACTCATTTATCTGAGCCCACAAGGATCGAATTCGATCTGTCTTCCTACGTGTATAAAGAGGCAATCAAGCGCGACATCGGCCAATACATAGACTCAACGCTCGCCGATGTCAACTATAAATCTTGGTCGGACACCATAAAGAAGAAAGTCAAAGAGATTCTTATTGAAAGATCAGATGGAATGTAAGTCTTGAAGAGACCCCGTTGCCCGGCCTGTGCAAAAGTTTCGCGTTGCTAATTACTTTGCAAGGTTTCAATACGTTCGTTGTCAATTTGAAGTACTACGGAGCCTCAGATCTTCGAGTGAAATATTACAGGCGTTACTGAATCTCCCCAAGGGGCTTGATCAGACATATGAGAGGATACTTCGCATGATAGATCCCAAATACCAGGAACAGATCATGAGTTGTCTGCAATGGCTCGCCTTCTCATATACGCCGCTCTCCGTGGAACAACTAGCACACATCTTCATTTTACGGCCAAGCGACATGGATACAAACCAGAAAATAATGCAGCGTCTAAATCACTCAGAGCAATTGTTCGATTCCCAGGATGTCTTGGCATACTTCTCAGGGCTTGTTCTCGTGGAGTTTGGAATAGTCCGCTTAGCACATTTCTCAGTCAAAGAGTATTTAAATTCCAGTCGAATTCACCGAGATGATGCGGTATCGCTTGGATTTAGTGAAGCAGACGCTCATCTTTCGATCGCGTACTGGTGTCTTGCATACCATACATATTTGAGCACTCCGGATAGCTATACCATCCAGGCTCGATATCCTTTGAAGAGCTATTCAACCAACTATTGGCCAAGACATCTTGAAATGGTCCCTTATAAATTTTGGACAGTTCAAGTTGCTGAAAAAGTGGCAATATGTCTTGCCATGCGAAGCCAAAGTTTGCTCAATATGATACTTGGCAGCAAGCGGTTCCAAGACCAGTGGCGAAGAAGGCAAGAACTTGCCTATTCAGACATGGCAGAAATGCTAATGCGGCCACACTGTTTCACAGCCTGGCGTGGCTTTACTCTTTTAACTGGACATATCCTTTCACAGAGCTTCGGTGTGAAGCAATACTTTGTACAAGAGGATTTCGATATAGCGCTTTACTATGCGATTCGTGGAGGCAGCCTACAAGTTGCTCAACTTCTGCTAGATAAGGGCGCCAACGCGGATGCATCGGCAATATCAACAGTTAAAGACGAGGTCGGAGATGGCAAAGCTGGAGATATGCTCCAATTGGCTGTGTTTCGAGGGAATTACGCCATGGTAAACTTACTCTTAGACAGAGGTGCTGATATTAATGCTCAGCGCAGTGGATGGGGTTCAGCTTTGCAAACTGCGGCAAAGGATGAGAATCTCAGTATGCTAAAGCTTCTGATAGAGCGTGGGGCGGACATCAACGTCCCTTCTAATGAAGCCGGCTACGTTCTTTTGTCGGCTTCAGGGAACATGCATTGCCTTCAGTTGTTGCTTGACAATGGAGCAGACGTCAACAAGTGTGGCACCGGAAACACGGAAAAGACGGCTCTTTGCGAGGCGGCAAAAGCAAAATACTGGGAAGCATTCGATTTGCTGCTTGAACATGGAGCCGACGTCAACATGGGTGGAATTGGAGGCTATCCCCTCCACGAAATGATCACAAACTACAGGCCAGGCATGGATAGAATATTTCCTCAATTGAAACGCACATTCGGCCTTTCGATCGGCGTGGAGGGAGAATTTCGCAGACTGAAACTCTTACTCAGCCTTGGGGCAGACCCAAATGCCCAGGACGGAAAGGGTGAAACTGCATTGCATAAAACATGTGCGCATCACAAACTCACTTGTTCTTCTACATGCATTCAAATAGCACAGCTTCTAATTGACCATGGGGCTGATGTGAATATCGTGGCTGAATCTCATGGAACAGCACTTCAGAGAGCAGCATACAGGGGCTGCATGAATATGGTAAAGTTGCTTCTCGAAAAGGGCGCCGATGTGAATATACATGGAGGAAAATACGGCAACGCACTGTCAGCGGTGTGTTACAGTCCTAAAGGTCTTGGGACAAAGGCAGAAATGATACAACTACTTGTTGATCATGGAGCTGATGTCAATGCCAAAGGCGGCGATTATGGGACTGCGCTGCAAGCAGCAGCTTGTTGCTCTAAAGAAGGTGTTAAATCGATGCGAATTCTTCTGGAACTGGGCGCCGATGTAAATGCAGTGTGCGGGTTATTCGGAAACGCACTGCAGGCAGCTTGTAAGGTGGGGGACATCGACATGGTATCCTTGCTGCTCGACTACGGAGCCGATATCAACGCAGTCACCGGTGAAGAATGTGGAACTGCACTTCAAGCGGCTTGTGCTTCGATTAAATGGACAGGAGGTGAAGAGATAGTGCGTCTTCTTCTTGAACGAGGAGCCGATGTGAATGCCGAGGGTGGAAAGTTCGGAACCGCTCTACGGACGGTATGTGCCAAATGCCCAAGCAACAGCCAACTTGAGATAATACGACTGCTACTCGATCATGGCGCCAATATCAACGCCGTCACTGCTGGTGAATATGGGACTGCACTTCAAATAGTCTGTGCCTTTCCTCATTGGCAAGGAAGCGAACAAGTGGTGCGTCTTCTGCTTGAACGGGGCGCCGATGTGAACGCAGAGGATGGAAGATTTGGGACAGCACTACAGGCAGCATGTGCTGCGAAGTGTGAGCATTGGAGCCAAGTTAAGATAATACGCCTGTTGCTTAAATACGGCGCGAGTGTCACGGGTGTGCAAAGCAGCGAATGCGCCAGTCCACTTCAAGCTGCTGCCGGCTTTCATGCCAGCAAGGATGTCGATGGAAACGCTCAAATGCAGTTTCTGTTGGATCATGGTGCTGATGCCAATGGTTACGTGTCTGCCGAGTGTGGTTCTGCCCTTCATTGTGCTCTGTCTCTTGAAGGAACTCTCCTCAAGCTGGAGAAGGATGACGCAGTAAATCTAGAAGCCGTGTCGGAGATGGTGAGAAGGAGGGTCCGGCTTCTTCTCGATCACGGCGCGGATGTTAACCTCAAGGGGGGCAAGTATGGTTTCCCACTCCAAGCGGCCTGCTCAATCGTGTATGACATTTACGAAAATGGGCATCCACGCAAACGCTGGTACCGTCGAGAATCTGATACCCCCGGCATACAGCTTCATTTAATCGACATCGCTACTGGTGCAGTAAAGATGCTCCTCGATGAATGTCCCCATATTAACGTTAATGCCCGCGGTGGAATTTTTGGCACTGCTTTGCAAGCGGCAGCATACTCGGGCCAGACGACATCAATACAACTATTACTAGATCATGGAGCTGATATATCATCGAATGGGGTTTGCGGTAGATATCGCACTGCTCTCAACGCAGCCGTGATAAGAGCTCATTGGGACGTTGTCAAGATTCTGCTACAGGCAGGGGCAAAGCCAGATTGCCATTTGCTTCTAAATCCGGATGAAGCATGGCTTGAACAAGTCCGAAAAGAAGACGGCCCGGTTGCAGTGGAGCGATATAGAAAGTTTTGGGAGGTTGAAAAGTCGCAGCATGAGCAGGTGCTGCTTAGACGCGGTAGACATGTCGCCTATTACCACTTTGTAACAATGTGGCTGCTTGCTCAGTTTCACCTGCTGACTGGCTTTATAACGATAATCTTCGATTTTTTGATGTGGAAGAAAAATGACGCTTTGAAGATGTAACTGGAATTTCATTTCATCAAGTCTTCTTTAATACACTACAATGGTCGTATACAACAGATTGGGGATGATTAGTGTCACACATGTTTATACGTAGGACCAACGTGCTTATATGTAACACTACGCCATACACTACAAGATGCAGTCTTCTTTCCATAGGACGCACTCATCAGCCATTCGCGACGAGACTCAATCAGTTAATTCAAAACTAGTAATCACACACTTAGGAGATAAAGAACATCATGCTGTTCTTCTCAGATACCGCTTTCCCCTTGACATATACTAACACATGTAAGAATGAATGTCCTTCTTTTGATAAGTGACATCCATGGGATCAGTGTTGTCCAATGTCTCTGCTAAAATCTATCCATCCTGTTCCGCAGATACCGTCGTATTTTTCGTATCCATCGATTAGATACCCACGAACCCACTTTCTCCTCTAGATGAAGTCTATTCTCTTATGCAATGTTTGTTTGTTTCAGCCCATCAGTGTGTACTCCGCCATTTCTAACTTGAGCTATCACTTAACCAGGGTGTATTATCTTGATACCCTCAAAGTTGGCTGCGCCTCAATAGTGCCGCAACACGCGACAGTAATGAAGCTACAACCTTCCAACTTCATGTTAGGAGGCTTCTATAATTTCTATTTTTGGAAAATACAAGTTGTTTTTTTCCGATGATATCCTTAATTGTCCGACCATGGTTGGTTATGAATCCCAACAAACCATATTGCGTACTGGCAGGACCCAGTAACAGGTAGAATAGACGTCTGATTGCGGACTTTTTCCCGATCCTTACATGCCCTAGTCCCCCATATTACCATTTTAGGAGATAATGCGGACCTTGATAATCAGCAAGTTCTAGAGTATTCGTAATCCACGTCGTATCATTTGCCTAACAAATCTAACCAGGCAGTACATCCAGTCTTGGCTCAGCGATGACCGCCGAAATACGCGTTCTCCTTCGGAATTCGGCACAAAAAATGAAGTAGAACCAACGATAGTGACCTTTGATATCCTGGTCAAGTGGTTGTAGAGAGATAATCCGGGCTAAATGACTGGAACTGGTGGTTGTAGAAGCTGTCAAATAGCCTCAACAACAGATGAAGTTCCTACAAGATAGATGGACACAGTTGCTTAACAGGGCTTCTTTCCCTTTTTCATCCCATGCAGTATGACGAGTTGCTCTACGGCTGTCATGATCCCCACTGAAGAGACTATCTCACTGAATGTTTCGAATACTATTGTCAGAAGCTACTTGGCTCAAAAATAACAACCCTAGCCACAGTGACAAAACTAGACATCTCTTTAGTCCAACAACAGTATGTAATGCTAGCTACATCGGGGATATAATTGTGCCGTCTTCATCTAGCACCCATACAACTGGTGGATAATTAGTAGGGAGTGTGGGAAGTAGAGTGTAGCTTGAGCCCATAAAGGATAGATGGGGGGGTCATCATGGAGTGTACCGCACTAGAATGATATATGATGAAGACTTTGGTTGATTGTTTCTATAAAAATGGCTTGAATAGAGACACTGGCGTGTTCGCTTTCAACCCCATCACTTTGGATATGCTTATCTAGAAACTTGGTCTCTTATAGCAATTTCTTGATCAAGGAACAATGAGGAGAAAAAGTAGGTAAAAAATCATATGATACATAGAAGTTGCAATGAGAATACTGATCATAAAACTGTAGGCCGTTTACCCGATGCCTACATGTACCTAGTAGTAATGACTCCACACTCAGTACAAGGTGCGATAATGATGGGAGTAGAGTACCAGTTGTAGTAAGACATTACCAATTGAGTATTACAACACACGACTCAATGGTATACACGTAAATCCCCAACTGCCAAGACTTGGATAAATACAATGTCGAAGAGGCGTAGCGAATCAAATAAAAGCCGACATGTTGTATGTTGCGACATGCAGCATAATGTGGACCTCTGAGATGCAACGGCCAGCCCAAATAGGGCTTGTTGACTATTCCATTTAATACATCCTACATGGTTCATCCACACATTGATAGAGGTACTCGGCTCTACCATGTATGCAATTGATGCTCGGAATTAAACAAGGCTGGTTAGTTGGCTGTGAAAACTCGTGTTTGCAATGTGGGTGCGTGGCGCAGTACGTGGTCATTGCGTGTACACTATTGTTTCTAGAGATGTAAGCCGATAGACCGAACACCGCCGAATGGCCCATTGGACGACGCGGCAACATGAAACAAGGAGGCTGTAATATATCACAAAAAAGAATGAGTTTAAAGTATTAACGTTATTCGTAAATACGAAAATGCGGTTCGACAGGGCTCGAAACAGTGCTTGGCTTGCATGGGTGCCGTAGACGCGGCCTCGAAATAGAACTGAGGCAATACGAGAAAAGGGTATGGCCGCCATTAACTATTAGTAGTAGTTTGACGGGGGACGCAAAAGTGGCACCGCGCGGCAGAGAGCATGACAGATGCAAGTACGTGGACTCCTAATGTTCCCTGCTAGAGAAGCAGATGCGAAAACTAGCCAATAATTTCGTAATCCAAGTGATCGTCTTACCCGCGGGAATCTCATGTCCGCAAATGCCACTCTCTATCTCCATGGCGGGGAGTCTCTTTAGATCCGTTACTCTCCCATTAAGTTATTCTTGGCATTGCTTTTTTCGTCTTTAGTTTCCAATTGCCGCTCTATCTTATGGTCTCTTCGTATCATAATGCGTGGATCTCTCGCTCGTTTACGCGCTTGTTTTGAACGTTCACCAAGAACCGTCGTCTTGTTCGTTGTCGTTGCCATTGCACTCTACTTTAGTGTTCGTGACGTCGCTGGCGATGTTATCATAGAGACACTGGATTCGAAATATCCGGCCAATGGATCTCTCAGGGACATTTTGAGGATAGCAAGAGACTACCACAGGTACCCTATCGAACCTCCATACAAAGACAAGTTTTGGGAAGTTGGTCAACGGTCTCGCAGCTTGGCCCGATGGCTTGATGACCTCAATTCCCCGTGGGGGGCTAAACTTCGCAACTTTGAGAAAGAGAGGCTTGTTACAGCGATCGAGACGACGGCCACCTCCCTATTTCCATTTCTCAGCCCGGAACTATCAAACCCCGGTGGCAAAACACCACTCTTGGACTTGCGGCGCTCTTTTACCAAAGGTTCACAGGGGATCGTCATCCCCGCCGGCGGGAGTGATCTACAAATCAGATTTGCGGGACATTTGATTGCAGCTCTCAGAGATGTCTTTGGTTGCTCGCTGCCAATCCAGATTGTCTATGCCGGAGATTCTGATCTGCCAAAAGAACGCCGCGATGCCCTCTTGTCGTTTGACAAAACAAACAATACAGAATTCTTAGACGTATGGACCGTATTCGACGATGAAACTCTGCGCCTCCGGAGAAAGGGCTGGGCCATCAAAGCGTTTGCGGCCCTAGCATCTAGATTCGAACAAGTCATTGTTGTCGACGCCGATGCCGTGTTCCTTCAATCACCGGAAGTGCTTTTTCAACAACGAGCGTATGTCAAAAACGGAGCGTATTTATTCCACGATCGACTACTATGGCAACATTCTTTCGAAGACAGACACGAGTGGTGGAAAGATCAAATCAAGGAGCCATCACCAGCGATGAACAAATCTCTCGTCTGGACCGAAGACTACGCGGAAGAATGCGACTCAGGGGTCGTCGTCCTCGACAAGTCCCGAACCGAAGTCTTTGTTGGCCTACTCCACATCGCATGGCAAAATTCATGGGCAGTACGAGACGAAGTTTCTTATAGGATCACCTACGGAGATAAGGAGACGTGGTGGCTTGGGCTAGAGCTTGCCGGCTCAAAATATGAATTTGAGGAGCACTATGGCTCAATCATTGGGTGGGAAAAGGAAGGGAAACCCGATGAAAAGGCGGTATGCAGCTTTGTTATTGCGCATACGGATGAAAAGGACAAACTACTGTGGTATAACGGCAGCTTGCTGAAGAACAAGCTGGTAGACCCAGAAGGGTATGAGGTTCCATTGTACTGGATGATGGATGGCGAGTGGCAAAAGGGAGGGAAGAAGGACATGAGCTGCATGGTGGGAGCGACGAGAAGGCGATTGAGTGGTGAAGAGATTTCGATACTGCAGGACAGCATGGAGGCAGCCGTGAAGGTGGATGCAGTCATAGCCAGCATGAAGGAGGAGAAGGAGGCATCGTGAACATGGATATTGATACCTTACCTAGTAGCAGTCCATATATCGGGTGGGAAAAGCGTGTTGTTTGCTATTAGCGAAATTGGAGCTGATTGATGACAGCCATAGTTTTAGGATACCTAGACAAAGCCTTTACTTTCTTCCATAATGCTCATACGATTAAACGACAAATTAACCCTACTATCTCCATCGTGATGATGGAAGAGACGACCACTGAGTATTATTGCGTGCAATACCCTGGAACAGTACATGCACATAGCTGACTGCCCCTGCTGAGTCATGGTTTAGCTCCCGAAAGGATCGTGCCTCCTTCTGCTTCTGTCCATCGCAAGACTCAATCCTTGCCTCAACATTTAACCGTATCAACCTTTTTACAACGTCAATGGGAAAAGGGGCAGCATCAAATGTGTGATTCAGCTGCTCGATTTGGTGGGCTCGGGACAAGCCCTCCGGCAGCCAAAGATGCTTCACTTTTCTCCCTGATTTTTTGTGCTTCAGTGGGCCACGGATGAGCTGATGGGATGGTGATGGTGGCTCAGCCAAAACCAAACCAGCTTCAGCGCCTCCCCACCCGCGCCATCTACGCAATCTCGAGCCGATCGCTTCCTAACACGCCCATTTCCGAGATCTCTGGGCTTGGCGATCTTCGGTTTTGCGACATGGTTTACAGCATGATTTTCCTTCGATTCAATTTTCGATGATTCTTGTGCGACGAGGTGGCATCATCTGAAACAGGCGATATCATCACTAGCTATGCAGCTTTGATTCCCTTGCATGGCAAGCATGGTTACGTCGTTGCGACATGATGATATGGGATCCCAGCCGAGAGAAGCACAAGCATAAGCACAAGCAAAACACAGCAGGACACGGCACAGCACAGCACAGCACAGCACAGCACAGCACAGCACAGCACAGCACAGCACAGCACAGCACAGCACAGCACAGCACAGCACAGCACAGCACAGCACAGCACAGCACAGCACAGCAAAACAAACAAATCTCACAGTGCGACGCCTTGTAGATAGCACCCCCAAAGTCCTCGCAGTGATTGGGATTGAGGATTCCCGAGCCGCGAACGCTGTGGCCTCAATCGCCAGAATGACGAAAGGCCCAAAGTTTTCTCAGCTGAATGCATGCATTACTGCAAATACTGGAGCTGCCAAGCTCGGCTCACGACCTTAATCTGCAGCTCGAGCTGGAAGCTAGATCCCCACCAACTTGTCTGATGCGCTTCTCTAGCTAGCTCGTGGCGGCCATCACAATACGTCATCGAAGAGACAGTCCGCGGATCAAGTTTGCTTTGCAGCTCTGATAGCAAGCATCGACGTTTGCCACGGCACGGTCGGCTTGTGCAAATAAGTTGGCGCCATGGAAGCGATTCAAATTGACTTTGTCCATCTCGACAACTTATCCTGCTCCACGGCTCTTGCCAAGGCGCGTTATTCCCCGCGTTGGTTTCTCTGTGAATGCGTGGTGGCTGCCGTTGATGCTGTCAGAAGGGAATCGAGTACATGTATATCTGCGGATTCGTTCGTCGTCATAACTCACCTAGATCTTACCTAGTCCGATCTTGAATTCTCCGATGCCTAGAATCGACAACTATCCGGAGCTCTCAACCTCGAATTAATTCATCAAATAGAAGCCGTTGTCTCTCATCCTCCCAAACTAGAGACAAGCTCCTTCAATACCGGCGCCATGAACGTCGACGACCATGTGGTGCCCTCGGGCGGGCAGCACTACAGCGCCACCAACCGCGTGCCCAATATCCAAGAGTTTATGCAGCGTCTTGACGCGGAGAAGAAGCAACGAGATGCCGAGATTGACTCCGAGCTCAGACGCAACAAGCGCAATCCTGATGTCAAAGTCCATCGCAACGAGCTTCTCAAGAAAAAGGGCACGCGGAAAGTGCGTGATCCAGTCACTGGAAAGGACGTTGAGATTCGTGATGCGGATATCGATTTCACCGAAGCCGTGGAAAACCCACAAGTACGTTTCTTTTCCAAATCTGAGCGCGTCTCGATAGCCTTATGCTCAACTAACCTTTCGAACAGATGTCTGTTCCTAACGGGAACCTGGGAAAGCCTGCCACCATTGCTACCTCGTCTCAACAGTCTGGTGAAGAGTATCGCTATGCTCAAGATGTAACTGCACCTCCAGATCCCATCCAAGAGGGATCAACTTCCGACGTACCTATTCGTAGTGAGAAGACGTCAGTCCTGTTTTACAAGACTCCGTCGGTCAGCTACGAACCAATGTTTGCCTCTCTTGAGCTGCGATCAAACGTCTTGTGCGCCGGAATCTTCATGGGTATCGTCTTCTTCGGTAGGCTGTTTGGCGGCGGGCTCCTTGGCCTGATTCCCCTGGCTATATGCGTTACCTCCGGCGTCCATTTGTGGGTGAAAGAAGTGATTCGCCAAGGACGAGACTTGGAGTGGTCCAGCGAGCAGGAGCGTGGCGAAACTGCCACCATCAACTTGATTCCGGAGTCTGTCGAATGGATGAATACCGCGATCGGCGTCTTTTGGGGCATGATTAACCCTGAAATGTTTGCCGGTGTTGCCGACACGTAAGTTTACCTCGCCATTTCAGTTTCTGCCACAAACAGTTGCTAATTTTTGAGCAGCATCGAAGATGTCATGGCCGCGTCTGTGCCTGGTATTATTGAGCATGTGCGAGTGGCCGATATCTCCCAGGGAAACAATCCTCTCCGTATTCTCAATATGCGAGCCCTCCCAGACTCTCATGTTCAGGACATCAAGGACGAAATTCACAAAGAAAATGAAAAAGTCATGGACGAAGATGAGCTTGCAGCCATGTCACAAGCAGGCGCGTTTTACAACATGGAAGTTTCGGTCGCATATCACGCAAAACCCTCGGGCGCTGATATTGCCTCAAAGGCGCGGAATATGGGAATGCAGCTCGTCTTTTACCTGGGAATCAAAGGACTCTTTGGTGTTCCTCTTCCGATATGGGTTGAGCTGATTGGCCTCGTCGCGACCGCGCGTGTCAGACTGCAGCTCAGTCCCGAGCCTCCCTTTCTAAAGACCATGACTATAACTTTGATGGGAGTTCCCAAGGTGCAAGCTGGCTGCACTCCAATGGTTGAAAGGGCGCCCAATATCCTAAACTTGCCTCTCATCTCTAATTTTGTTAATTGGGCCATTAGCGCCGCTGCCTCCATGTATGTCGCTCCCAAAAGCTTGACCTTGGACATCAGCAAAATGGTGCAGGGAGACGATATCAAAAAGGAAACCGAGGCCTTTGGAATTCTCTTCGTCAGAATCCACAAAGCTACTGGCCTTAGCAAACAGGATCAGCGTGGCAGCAAAGGCGGCGGCTCCGATCCGTATATTACCATTAGCTGGAGCAAGTTTGGGAAGCCCATGTTTTGTACCCGTGTCATCCAGGATAACTTGAACCCTGTCTTCGAAGAGAGTTGCGGACTGCTGGTTACCAGCGACCTCATTAAAGCTGACGAGCAGCTATCTGTGGAGCTCTGGGATAGTGATCGATCCTCTGCGGATGACGAGGTGGGCAAGCTTGAGCTAAGCATTCAAGAGCTCATCCAACACCCAGGAAAGATGTTTCAGCACGTCTCGACGCTGAGTGGTCTCAAAGCCGAGACCGTTATGCCCGGCGAACTCCACTGGGAAGTTGGGTTTTTCGGAAAGACGCAATTCCGCAAAGCCTTGCGAACCGATGGCCACAACCCCAATGTGGTTAAAGAACTAGGCGACAAGCCCGAGTTCCAAGAAGACTGGGGTACGATCCAGAATGCAGAAGAGGACGCTGTAGTCCATACCCCCCCTGACCCTCTTTGGCCATCCGGAATTCTCAGCATTGTGGTCCACCAGATTGTCGGCCTAGAGCTAGCCAATGTCAAGGGCTCCCAGGGGAACCGCAGGGGTAAAGAGTATGAGCCTGCAAGGCCGGAAGCTGGCGAAGTCAAGGAAGAGTCAAGCAAAAGACTACCGAGCTCATACTGCACTATCCTCGTCAATGATGATTTGGTTTACAAGACGCGAACCAAGGTGGTGTCGTCGCAGCCCATCTTCAATGCTGGTACCGAGAAGTTTGTTCGCGATTGGCGTTCTGCCATTGTTACCATTGCAGTCCGAGACTCCCGTAACAGAGAGCACGATCCAATCATCGGAGTTGTTCCTCTCAAGCTGTCAGATATCATGCAGACTAGTAGCGAGGTGACACGGTGGTACCCTCTCGATGGTGGCATCGGCTTTGGCCGTATTCGTGTCTCCCTTCTCTTCCGTTCCGTGGAGCTCAGGCTGCCACCCCCGCAGCTGGGTTGGGAAATTGGAACCTTCGAATTTCTCTCCGACACAATCAAGGTCTCAAATTATACACCGGCGAGCAAGGTTCGGATCCGACTGCGCACTGGAGGCTCTTCTGCCAACGTGAAGAGAGACCAGTCCGTTCGTGAAAATGATGGCATGACATTCAACATTGGCGTTCCTGAAGGCGAGAAGAAACTTCGACTGCCAGTGCGCTATAGATACAAATCTCCAATTTTCATGGAATTCTATCCCTCTGGTAAGAGGGGAGCTGATGCGTTTGCTGCATTGTGGCTGTTGGAGCTGGTTGATAACCAGGAGAATGAATTTGACATTCCTCTGTTCAAATGCGACAATTCTCAACGACTATCACAGAACTACATTACGCAGGAGAATTTTACTACTATTCCCGATATGAATATTGAAGAAATTGGAAGGGTTCGGTTCAGAGGCCGCTTCAAAGCTGGCACCGACCCGGATCACATCAGATTTGTCACTGACAACGATTCTCGCGAGACAATCGAGACATGGGAGGCTTGTTATGCCGAGGGTGTGCGAGATCTAGAGGTTCAGCCCGAGATACCCCCATTGACTCAGAAATTACATGACGAGTCTCTGACGCAGGGCCGAGATGTGCTCGCACAGGCCGACGAGAAAGAAAAAGGCCGCTGGTTGGCAAAGGATGGCACCGACTGGACCGGAGCGTTTGGCCAGGATCCACAAAACTCGATGGCTCAGCCCATGTCCAGCGCAGATACCAATGGCCATGAGCATTTTGAAGTAGACACGGATGCGGACGAGGACGAGGATGCCGAAGAGAGAGACCAAGCTATGGAAATGCGCAGGTCAGAAACAGACCCAACGTATGGCTCGGCACCGTCTGAGGGTAGTGACGAGCGGCATTCTTTGGATAGCCGTGCATCAGGCGCGTCGAGGAGGAGCACCGGTAGTACTGGGAGTAAGAATCCCATCAGGGCATACAAAAACTACAGGGAAAAGAGTCGGGACTTGAACCGCAAGCAACGCGGGCTGATGCAGTGGCTTCCCATGCGAAATGCGCGTTTTGCCAAGAACGAGGCCAAGTTTGCCGTCCGCAGAGTGAAGAGAATGGGATCTTTGGCTGGGCGAAAACCAGATGTTGAAACGGAGGTGTAATACCCCCCTACGCGTTGCTGTACTTGTCATTATTTTAGTGTCTCCTATTTCCTTATCTCCTAAAGTTTTGTTTCCTTGGAATTCTTACGACCTTGGATGGATGGAACTGAGTATGAAAAACCTATGATTCATGACACAAGTTTACAACATTGGTGTTGGAGGTGTCGGGTCACGCTCTTTTGATCAAATTGCGAATGGTTCTTTTTTGACACTCTCAATTTGTGAAAATACCTGTCGAGAGACTTTATTCTTGTCTTTATTATATTTATATTTTATGATATCACAAACGCTATAGTTATCTAAAATTTCTCCACGAATGGGCGGATATCCAGTTCTTGCGTGAAAGATGATCTGTGTTGTGTGTGTAAGTGCCAGTAGCTGTCGGCAATCTGCATGTTCTTTGTTAGTCATTTGTAAAATAGGGACAAATAGAGGGCTTGTCACAACACGTACAGCATCAGGGTTGATCTTGCCATCCTCTACACCATTGTTGACAACTCTATCCTTGCCCCAGGGAGTGTCAATGCCACCGTCAATAACAGCCAGGGCGACATGCACGCCCTTGGGGCCAAACTCGCGGGCTAGAGACTGGGTGATGGCACGCTGGGCGAATTTTCCAGCGGCAAAAGTGCTGAAGAAGGCGGAGCCGCGGAGGGAAGCGGTTGCGCCGGTGACGAGGAGAGACGGGGGGTGAGGGGAGGAATCAACGGCTGCGAGGAGGAGAGGGAGAGTCTTCTGAGCGAAGTAGAAGAGGCCGTTGCTGTATTTTAAGTTGTTGTCAGCGAATGTTTCAATGGGATTGGGCATTGAAAGGGATTAGGTTGTGGGAAACTCACGCAGCAGTGTCAAGGCTAAGATCCAGATCGGAGAGCTTCAGCTCCAAAAACGGCTTTCGGGCCATGCCCGCTCCGCCATTGTACACGGCGGCCGCGAGCTTGGAGCCGGGCAGTTCCTTTTCGATCTGGGCAAAGGCTGCGTCTACGGCGGCCGGGTCAGCGGCGTCGGCGGTGATGCCGATTGCGGTGCCGCCGGCGGCTTTAATGTCGGAGACGATGGACTCGTAGGAGGAAGGTTTGCGGGAGAGGAGGACGACGGCGTAGGACTGGGCGAAGCGGCGGGCGATGGAGGCGCCTGTGCCGGAGCCGACGCCGGAGACGATGGCGAAGAAGGGGGGAGCCATGATGTGTGTTTTTTGTTTTCGGAGGAGATGAGAAGAGGAGATTGAGTGAAGTTGTTCAGCCAAGTGAGTGAGAAAGGAAGTTGATGTGGTATAAGTGAAAAGAATGAATGAGATGAAAGAGTGTTTATATAGACATGGCGGTGCTAGATCGACGAATTGCGCAAGACAGTCGCTCGAATTGTATCAACAACCGACATAAACGAAACAACAAGAAAACGCTGATAAATCCTCCTCCCCCCATTTCCGCATACTGCGGTTTGTTCCGGACTGGGAGGGGACACATACGTGATTGTGCCATCTGGCTTATAAAGCAACTATGCCTAGATGCAGGCATGTGGAGATGGAGGGGTTTGACTTGATTGGGAAAGATGGTGATGACGGGGCGGGCTGGTGCGGGGTGGGCGTTTTTAACTCATCTGGAATCTTTTTTTCCTTGTTCTTTTTCCGCTTTTATCTCACTCGATGGAGTACACTTTGGGAGTGTTGAGTTTTGGGTTTCGTTTTTGCTGTGAGATGGTGTGATCACTAATTGATGTCCCGGCATATGATGCTGCAGCTCTCATCATCATTTAGCTCTGGGGTTGCAATAGGACCAACTTGACCTCGAATGGCGTCATCAGATCTCGCAATGAAAACGCTCCGGTGGTGTACCGAACGCATGAAAGAAAAGCAAGCGATTATTCATAACCAATTAGTCACCTAGCTAGTTTTCGGGTGGATTCCGCTTCATCCGGGCCGGAGCCGAGGGTTTGATGCGGCCCCACACGGCGCGGGAGCCTTTTTGGGGCCGGAGTGAGAATATGCGATGCAGTGTCACTATGTGTCACTATGTGCATGAGATGAGGTGTTTGGCCATGTATATAATATGGAGAGACCTCTGTGGAGTACAGTTGGACTAGGTAATGCAGGGTTCATCGCCATTATTCGCAGTACCTCTTCAATTACTGGTGAGTAGTCTTACGTCTATGCTTTAATGGCAGTAGAAGTTATTAAGGCCATCGACTATGGGACGCTTTCAACTTTTTAATCGACACGCTCAATTTAATAACACCACGATTCGAGATTTATTATCATCAAAAGCTTTTGGAGCGAAATTCACGAGCCAAAGTAGCGTGAGCCTTGAAGAGTTCCAGATACGCCTCTGTGTACCCTGTCTCCGCTGCGGACTGAAGATACGTAATTGAGGTGTGCGCGCGCATTCCTGGATATATGTCAGTGGTCCGAACTGAGAAGATACAAAGGACAGTGAAGTCAAAGGACTTACCTTCGGCTGAGAGGGCCAAGCCTACTATCCTAGCAGATTCGATTTCTTCTTCCACAACATCGCAAACGTTCCAGAAAATGACCGCTCCAATCAAGAAATTTTCAACTGGGCTGCGGTCTCCACCTTTGTCAGATAACAACCGAAACTGGTCTATTGAGAGATGCGCTTCTGACTGTTGAAACGCTTGTTTCTTCTCGTTAAGCTTCCTTGCATGAACTACTGCGGCAAGGGCCGCATTCATAGCCTCCTCAATCTTTCGGGGATCTAAATTGTCGGCGTCATCGTTATCAGCCTTCTCAACTTCGACTTCACCATTATTATTGGGCTGGAGAGGCTTTTCTTTCTCGCCTGTGGCCTCGCACTTCGGCTTCAACGCCTGTTCAGTCTCCGCAGCACCTCCCAGGGTGTTCGGTGGGGATATGACAAGCTGAACTCGTAGGTCAAGCAGGATCTCGGCAGCAGAAGCTGCAGTTGGTCTGAGCAAAGGATTTCTGCTCCAGCATTGCGCTATTAAGTCCCGAGCACTTCTGAGGCCAGAGAGGCCGCTTGCGTTCACGTCTCCCGGGAGGTTAGCCATGTCCAAGGCTTCGCGCAATTTGGCGTAATCCTTATCTTCCGCCCCGACCTCGGTCGGAATGTCGTATGGAACCGAACCTGTAAGGCACTGCCAAATAATGACGCCGAGACTGTATCTGGTTAGAGAGGAGGGATGCTAAAAGCATTTGGTGCTCACCTCCAAATGTCCGTATATTTGGTATGTTCTCTTAGTCTCTCGTACTCCGGAGCTTCGTACCGGACATCGTACTTCAACCCAGTGGTCTGTTCAAGAATCTGATTACTGTCAACAGAGATTCACAACATATCTTTAGGGGCTACCAGTAGCTACGTATACTTACGTGTCTTGCATTTTGCAACTTCGTGAGGAACGGAGCTAACCTTTCAGATGAGAGTTCTTGGAGAACGATCGTATGATCGGAAACCGATTTCAGTAGCAGCTGAGCATTGTGGTACCAAGCCATCGTCTTTGCGATATCATATGCCAATGATACGCGAGCTAATGGGGTGTCTGGTAGACCGCCATCTTTGCACGCTGACGCGAGTGTCTTGCCATCTTCCAGATCCTGCATCACGACATAATGGTTTTCGTTGAGTTTGACTGTACCGAAGAGTCTTTGCACATATGCTCCGGCTTGGATATTGCTGTAGATCTTCAAGAACTCTGGCATTGATCTGGTCAACTCAATTTTGTAGCACACAATTTGACTGACGCTGTTGACAGTGCCGCGTTTTAAGAGGCCATCTTGCGACTCAAATGAGAAGGTAAAGTCCTTTGCTTGAAAATCCGTCTGTAATTCAACAATTGGAGCAGAAGATAGCCAATCTGCCTTCCCTCCTTCAATTAATTTTGCGGATGCTTGGAGGTAAAGTAGAATCTCTTTCTGCTCTCCCTGAGTCTTCAATACGCTCCCCAGTTGTTTGCTGATGAGATCCTCTCGTGACAATATTTCAGCCTGTTCATTCTCAGTTTGAGTCTTTTATGAGGTAACCAAATTGCGTACCACTGATTCAACTATAAAAATCGATTTGACAGACGAAATCTCGCTTGTGAGCGACTGGTATTCGTGTGTCCAATATAGCTTGAGAGATCTCTCAAAGAATCTCGACTGCTTGATCGCAGACACGAAGGCGTCAATTCTATTCAGACATGCCGTGAATTGGCCTAATGTCTTGAAAGAGGTGATTGCGTCTCTATTCTTGCCCAGAAGATACACCAAGATGCAGGCTTGGTTACCTAAGGCCTCGCATTTCTTTCTTAATCCTCGAACTTCGTTGATCTTTTTGACCAGTAGAATTAGCAGAGTCGTGCTCTCCGTCACACAACTTTGGATGGCCAATGCAAGTTCAGGCGCCATCCTTGGACAACGGGCAACTACCCGTCTCAGGCAGGTTTCTTTACGGTTAAGTTGTAATATCTGCGAATGGAGTGCGGAATTTTGCTGTAGGACATCCACTTAGAAGCCTGAGGTGAGGTATCAAAACGTTCTAGAGCCTCACCTGTGATATAGTGGTGCGTCCAACGCATACAGAGGACGAAACACGACGAAGCTACCCCGCAGATCAGGGATAAGGTGAAAATGAGGCTGAGAATGCCCGACGATTGATAGGCTGACGGCGTTCGATTTCGCGTTTCTTAGTATTGCTGCCTAATGTAGCATAATTACGCGTTTCTCTGAGGCTGGCCTCTCGCTTAATGGGTATAATGCACACGACCTTTCAGCCCCTTGCGTTGATGCCACCACAACTCTTCGTATCCATTTCTTGTACTTGATCCCAGTAGTAGATGTCAGTCGCCCATTTTCCTAATACCGCATTAATCTGGTTATTGATTCAACCCGAATTCATTTTCTCCATGAACGTTGATATATCTACCGACATACCCATTCACTGTCACCTTTTGGGAATAGCAGCATGTCTATAAATATTAAAGTCAGTCTACATGACTATGAAAAGAAACTTCTTCGCGGCTTTTCCAAATCCTTTCTATCTCAAGACTTTATCAATGGTCTTCCAGATTTGTCGCCGGAATCGCAAGTCATGCTACTGCATTCATGGTCTTGGACGCGAAAATTGGCAGAAGACGCTTGCACTGTATGCTTTTCCGAAGACTGGATCGCAAATCATGGCAATTCCGCAACCAATGCCTGGCCTGTAATACAGAGATTCTGGGAACGCGATGTGAGATGTTTCTATAGTAACCACTCCAGATTGGCTTTGCTGCTGCGTGACAATCCCGAGCTTGAGTCTCGGTTCAAGAATACAGAGGATGGCCAGCTTCCCACACTTCGACTATACCTTTCACCCGAAGACAGGTGGTATTGGAGGATCGTAGGAATCCTTCGACACATAGTTGACGGTGATGATAAGGCGAGTCGGGAGATTCTGACTCAACTGCGTCGGTCCGAGGCACTCCGCGAAGATACACATGAGAGCGCCAAACAAGAAGTGGGTGATGCGAGTCTCCGGTGGCCTAATAATACAATAGTCAGCGGTGAATCTTCCCAATTTGAACAGTCGCCAGCTGTCGAAATAACATCAATACTGCAAAGCTGGGAAAGCGCCACAACTTTCGAGATGTGGAGTCTGGTGCAAATGTGCTGCACAATCCTCCGCAGTTTGGAAGATACAAGCCGTAAACTCCATGCTGCACTATCGGATTGCAATTTTTTGGAGTCGCATGCGGATTCAGGTAGTGGCTTTGTTAATAAGAAATGGCGGAACCATTCCAAAGTAAGTCTAAGACCTGTGATATCAACCTGGGCATTAAAGAGTAATTTCCATCTTCAAATATCTGCAGGGGTTCACTTTTCGGCATCCATCACGCTTTCTGGAATATATACCTTGGACTAGTCTAAGGCTCTATATGCGAGATCCTGGGAACCAAATGCTTGTCTGGCGCCCTGAGCGTCGTGTCAAATTTGATCACCACTTACATACTGAAGAGGAGGTATACCGATTTTGTGTCAACAACGAGCTGTTCTTTCAGGAATACTTGCACGAAGATGTTATAATCTTCCAGCAAACACCACTTAGAGCCTCTGCCATATGGGGAGAATTACACGATTACTGGATAAAATGGGTTCGTGAGCGAAATTCCCTATTAGTTTTACTCTGCTGATTCGTGCTTAGAATGACTGTGCAATTACCCAGCATGCAGAATCTGAGCAGTGGATCCTGCTAGAGACTATTCCAGGGATACAGTTTCGTAAACTTTACGAGGAGAGGGATCATATTGCCGCGCAAAGGTATTTCCAGCGATTTGTCGATGATTGTCGTTTCGGGAGATTAAGTGAAGTGGCAGAGATCCTTGGTTTGACAGGTGAGAGCCCACAGTATGATGGATTTCTTGAGACCATACCTTTCAGTGAGATACACTCCATCAACTTCGCTCCATTGGCCGGTGCAAATGGTCTCGTCTACCGGGCGAAGTGGACATGCCCCCAAAAGATCGATATGCCGGCTTCCGAAATCCGAGAAGTTGCCCTTAAGACAATCAGGTTGACAGGATCGGTGGATGAACGGAAATTTCTGACTGAGGTAAGTGTTCTGGAATACAAATGTATCGTTTGGGCTAGCCATGGTGACCGCAACGACAGCTAGATATTTCTCTACGGGCATTAGCAGCGAGATCAGTGCGCTGCATTCGGTTTTATGGAATCACAAAAGTACCAAGCAATTACGAACCGTTCCCACCCGACACCCTGTTTATGGTGTTTGAATGGGCCGAGCTGGGCTCCGTATTGCAATACCTTGACAGCCGTTTGACAGGGTCGAGGAAGGACTGGGAGATTGTATTTGACTGCATTGAAGATATCGCTGTAGGTCTCGACGAGCTGCACAGGAACAATATCATTCATCGGTGAGTTCTTTTTGCTTCCAAAGTTGGATTCATGCCTGGGACATGAGACTGATTTCTAGCAGAGACATTCACCCAAATAATGTCTTGGTCACAACACGACCCACACCCCGTGATGCATCCGCCTCAATGTCAGTCGAGATACTGCTCGTGGATCTTGGAGAAGGCCTGGCAGCTGACAAAGAGCAATCTCTGGATCGAAAATACTACGGAAACGTGGAATATTGGGCACCAGAAGTACGGAAGCATCACCAGTACAGCTTCTCCTCGGACATTTATTCTGCCGGACGTCTAATGGCGGAGATGGTTCAGGTCAGATGGCGAATTATGCTTCAACAGACGGGAGAAATGGACCAATCTGTGCCAAGAGAGATTGCACAGATAATCCGTATGTGTATGGCTGAGGCGCCTGAAACTCGACCCAATGCCGAAGACTTGGTCTATCATATCCAAGACGTTCATATGGAATTAATGGGCGAGACATCGGACGGTGATTATGACATAGTCTTTGACAATATGGTCGATGGAAGCCAAGAGCTCAATACTGCCTTCGAAAGTGAGAGTGGCGAAGTTCCGGATCTGGATGAAGATGGAATACCCTTTTGAAGCAAAACTGGTTCAGCCTTATATCAAAAACTCATATGTGATAGCTGTCTCTTTTATCAGTTGCTAGTACTACCCAGCGATTTTCTACCCCCAACTTGAGTCGTGAATACCCTATTATTTCTGCTGAACCTGGCTGGTGTATACCCGCTTCTAGTTGGCAGATTGATCTTGATCGGCTTGTAGTAGCTTCTCTACCGCTAGATTTACAATAGTATCTGACCCCTATTATCATCCAACTGCAGTGGAATTGTTGACAAGTAGCTTTACAACTCTCTCATGCCCGTTTTTGGTGGCTAAAGATAGCGGCGTCCGATCCCTTTTATCCTTAGACTCGGCCTTCGCACCTTTTCCAAGCAGTAGTCCCACCACTGTTTCATGTCCGTTCTCTGCCGCCAAGGACAGCGGTGTCTGTTCCCCGTTATCTTGAGATTCTATCTCGGCACCCTCATCAATTAGTAGCTTTACTACTGTCTCGTGCCCATTCTTTGCCGCCCATGATAGTGGTGTCCGGCCGCTTCCTTGGACGTATATTTTCGGGATGCAACGGGTTGAGTTATGGCTCACTATACGGTAATGTAAGTCTCCCTCCCCGTCCGCTAGATAATGCGAAACATCTGTCGGTAGGTAATGGGAACCATCGTTCTCTAGGTAATTGGAAATCTTTCCTTGAGAGTGATATGCACCTAGAGAGTAATAGCTCCCTGAAGAATGATAGTTTCCTCTAGAACGATAGCTCCACGAAGAATGGTCGTTCCATAGAGAGTAATTCGTTGCTCCGCCCCTTTCCAAGTCGAGTAGTCCACCGCCCTCCTCCTTGGCGTTTATGTTAACCTCGTTCCTCATAAGGAGCATCTTCGCCACAGCCTCGTGTCCGTTTTGCGCAGCCCGCATCAGCGGCGTCCACCCACAATTGTCCTTATAGTCTGGATTGATATTGTCCACCTCCAATAGCAACTTCACCACTGCCTCATGTCCACCCGATGCGGCTTTCGACAATGCTGTATGTCCATCTATATCACAGCAATTCACCTCAATTTCCTTCCGTTGGAGCAGTAGCTTCACAACTCCCTCGTGGCCCTGGTTCGCAGCAATCCACAATGGTGTCCAATTGTATTCGTGTCTCGAGTTTACGTCGACATTCTTCGAAAGTAGCAGCTTCACTACTGCCTCGTGCCCATTCTCTGTTGCCAAAGACAACGGCGTCCAACCCTGCTTGTCCTTAAACTGTACCTTGGCGCCTTTCTCAAGCAGCAGTTGTACTACTGCTTCGTGCCCGTTTCTTATTGCTGATAATAATGGCGTGTTACCCCTGTCATCCTCAGATTCTAGCTCAGCACCATTCTCGAGCAGCAGCTCTACCACTTTTGAGTGGCCGTTCTTTGCCGCCAAAGATAATGGTGTCTGACTGTCAGTGTTCTTGGCATCGATTTCTGCTGTATTTTGGCAGAGTGCCCTAGCCGCGTCCTCAACTCCAAAGTATGCCACTAGGTGAAGAGCCGTCATACGCCTTGGTACTCGTTGACTGTAATTTGAGCTTCGTGCGGGCATCATCAGCGCTTGGCTCGCTGCTTCAACCTTTGCCTGCTGCTCCAGGAACTCCATGACTTCTTGGCATAATGTCAAAGCCATGCGAGCATGGTGGCCCCAGTTGCGTGCCGCGTAGTTATAAAGATGATTCGATCGCAATCTCTCATTGAAGCTGTCGTCCGTTGGACAGAACCCACTCTCGAAGACACGGAACGACAGGTAGGTAACGCAGATTGTGGTAATGCTGACATTTGCATGTGGGAACCAATGGCTTTGGGTCCGCTCAAAGTATTCCTGCGTTGTATAATGGACCAGGCGGATGATATTACTCTCCTCATCAACAGCAACTAATCCCGCGCACACAGAAACTAAATCTTCGATTTCTGGGAGGTTGTCTCCGTCCAAGTCAGACTTGCCAACTTCTACAGCAAGTGCATGCTGAAGCTCTAATGTAGTCAGTCGTCTCCTTGCACAGGTGATCCAAGATAGGACCTGTATTGCAAGCTCTCTCGAGCCCGTCTGCCCCTTGATCCGGTCCATCGCTGCGTCGTATGTTTCAGTATATACTTCAGATCCAGTGGGGAGGGTTTCCAAAGCTCGCCGGATAGCTTTTGGCGTCCATTTACTTTTTAGGGAATCAAGATGAAGCTTTGCGAGCAGAAACCTACCAATAGTTAGCTTTTTCGCGAAGGACGATGGGAGCAACATACATTCCGTCAATCGCTCTGACGATTTTGATCTTAATTTCTTCTTGTAGATCTGGCCTCTTTAATACGCATCCTGGGAGTTCCGACATTTGACTATCAAGATATTTCTGTACATCTTCATCACTTGCAAGGATTTCAAGAGTAGGATTTCCCTTGAAGGCCCTCTCAATGTCCGGGATTCGTCGTGATGTTGCAAAGAAATTTGTTTTAGTCTTCACCTGAAGGTTGAAGATTTCCAGAAGGAGTGTCGACCGGCACTTATTTGATGCTTGGCACTCGTCAAGAGCATCAACAATAATAAAGACTCTTGAAAATATAGCTGCCACAGACTGTAGAGCTTTTGAGATTTCGTCTATTGACGGCCGCGTTTTCTTAGCTTGGTGTTGGTCATAGAGATCTTTTACGCCGCCTGGCAGAGAAGACTGGCCTTGGGCTAGTTGTTTAAGCAGACTTGCAAGTAGGTCGTAGGCCGTTTGTTCGCCTTTTTGCTGGAAGTTACAGTAGATGTAAGCAACCCCAATCGAGGTGTCATCAGGGTATCTCTTGCAAAGGTCGTCGACCACAATTGATGTAAGAATGGTCTTCCCTGCTCCTGGAATCCCCGGGCAGAATAACGTCTGCTTGTCGGTCTTTAACCAGGTAGAGTACTCTGTAGAATCTAGAAGCCATTGACCAGTTCCTGGTTGCCGCCTCTGCAGATTGTCACTCTGTTGAGGGCCATAGTCAATATTCGTAAGCCAGTTAAGAATCTCGGCATCTTCTTTTCTATCCATTTTAGACTCGACTTTTTTAACATAATTGTAAACTACAAACTTGTTAACAATACGCTACCAACTCGGCAAAGAGGGCCTGGATAGTGACCAACCTCGAGAAAGAAGCTCTGTAACCTTCTCCTCAGCTTCAATCCTATTGGGAGGGATCCGATTTAAAAGGTCTTTAGCATATGCAGCCGCTGTCATTGCTGCATAGCCTTGCCACTCCTTGTTCGCGTGCGTATCTGAGTAATCGCATATGCCCCGGATAACTAGACACGGGAAATGGTTCATCAACCCTGCCGCCTCCGTTTCAAAACACAGGACGTCCATTTCCGCCGCAATTCGATCTCGAACTAGTGCGTCTTTCATTAACTGGTTTGCAGAAGCAATCAGGCCGTAGTGAATTGCTGGATTGTCCTCCTCTTTTCCCCGCTCAAATTGGAATACCACGTTGAATGCACCGTGAGCACACTCTGTGGTACAGACAGAATCGTGGGTGATTTCAGGTTTGAGAATTCTATCTGTCCTTGGGTCGGGGCGTTTATACTTCTTGACTAATCTCGGTTTCAACTTGAGCACGTCATTAATGGCCTTTTCAAGTTGGTGGCCATCGATCTCATATTGCGCCTGAAGTCCACTAACTGCTGTTAACAGCACCGTTGGAGGCTGGCTTAAGAACCCTGTTGTGCAAAAGCTCTGGTTCTGTATTGTCTTGCCAAAGTCATATTGGAAAACGCCGCCCTTACCATCTCGAGGTACACTGACCACAATGTCGCCGAGACGAATATCGTGCTTTTTGCTTGGTACACCGCCACCGATTCCAACCATCAGGCCGATCCTTACGTTTGGGAAGCTGTGTAGCATATCTCTAGCTACAATTGCAGCAGAAGCTATACCATATTCTCCACCAGGCAAAACGGCTATGACAACATTGTGTTTTCCAATTTTGCCTAAGGTGTAATCGTTATTATCATTAGGGGACACATATTCGGGCCCTTCGTGCTTTTCATCAAGAAAAGCTTGCGCAGCAACGTACTCCGTGCTTATGGCACAGATCCATCCAACTGTGTAGTCGTTAGGGTTTGACATGACTGCCAGCTAAGTCATTAGAGTGGTGGAAGGCGTGAGGCTCTCGATTCAGCTCGCGCATCAATCAAGATTTTTATCAAGGATCTAGTGGCCAAGACTTATCAAGGTATATCAAGTGCTCCGTACCTCTCATATACGAAGAAAGGGTGATGTTGTAGTAAAATCAAAATGTTGAACGTAATATTTGAGAGAGAAAGGAACATGAGGCAGACTTTACTACAGCTTTCAGCCCGTTAGGCTGAAATGTGACGGATTTTGGGCACATTGCAGCCTAGTTGCAGCCAATCGGCGACATGAGCTGTCATATTCGCTTGGCTATCAAACGCGGCTCGAATAGTTCTTCTAGACATTAACAAATGAAACGAATCCAGTAGGATATTTACGAGGACCACCCCTAGGTTTAAGATTACGAAGAAAAAGCCGATGGGAGGCTCAATTACACACGCAACGACAATAGTATAAGGAAGCAAAATACTGCTTGGAACAAACGACTATTTTTAACTGTATATCCAGGGTTTGGCATTTTTTACTACATTGGAAATAACGTCTATTTTGCTAGGTGCTCTTTGTAACCAGCATTAATGTCATCCCGCGAATTCTACCATAAGACCTTCAAGGAATAGTATCAGGGTTACTTCACTCATTATATAACCTAAGCTAATGTAAAGGAGGAGAAACTCTGCCCTACTTCGCAATTCTTCATGAGAATGTAGCAGGCGAACGGTGGCGATACACATGGCAGAGTCCCCATATTGTCTTCCGCACGCATTCTAAAGTCAACAAATATTTAATATGGATAAGGAAGTTTGCTTCAACTTTGAATACACTGTAGAGAAGATCTTGAGGGAGCAGCTTGATGAAGTGTCTTATGAGGAATTGCTGGTTCGGATGATGGTATACTACGGACAAGCATCGCGAAGCAGTAGACATGCAAGTGAATGTGGCCGAACACTATCCCAAGACTCTTTTTTTAATATTCTTACAAGTGAATCGCAAAGATGTAGGAACTCGCGAATATATTTCACCACTTGTGTCTGCGTAGGGAGGCATAATCCCCTCAGCTCAAGGTCATCAAGTTCCTTCGGGGTGTAATTAGAAAGAGGCATCCTGGCCCAATATAGCGAAATGTCTCTCACGGTTCACATTGACGATGTAAACGATGAAGACGGGAAACCCCATAGAGGTTACCTTATCTTTATCACATCTAGCATCTCATTCTTCAAGAAGGTGGATCTCAATGGATCTTCGCGCGATGGGCCGATCAATAGCCAAATCAACGACAGCTATTGAACACAGGCTGTTGTATATGTTTTGGTTCTTTTTGTCGTTTGTTATTATTATTCTGTCCTATATACATGATCATGTGGTTCATGGTAGATGAGGCTATACGTGTCATTTTGGATCCTTCCTGGATCCTTTGTGGTGACTCAAGTTAGCACGACTGTATATATTCGGATAGGTGCACTTTCTCAATATGGTTTAGAGATTAATGTATGATCGGAGAATCCGATTGCATAGATTGGCCTGGCTAAGTACATGTAGGTTGGATCGATCGGAGCGGCTGGGTTGATCGGGCCGGTCAGCCACGACGTTGAATGGCCCAGCCTCACAGCTGTCTGTCACAGCCAAAGGAGCATCCGGTGGACAAAACATCTATATAGTCTCATTCAATTGTATTGTCATAGTTGCGATTGATTGTGCTTCCTTGATCAATATGTTCGACAGGATTCGTTGCGCTTGGATCGATTGTTTCGGGTCGCAACGTGATGGCTGCAACCATAATAATATGCGGGCTTTGAGAAAGATGGTGTTCGGTGTAAAAGGCCTTGGCTAATATTTGCTTCAATATAAGAAACTCCTTACTTGGCAACTGCATAGAGAATCTAGCCAATCAGCCTAAATCATCTTATATAATAAGCCTAGCAAAAATGTATGAGCCCCTTGTCGTTTCTTTTTCTTTTTGCCTTTCCTTTTACCCGTCACTTGACTATCGCCAATATGAGTTTTGCCGAGATTGCTAAAGGTAACATAGGTTACAATACAGGTAATCAAATGGTCTAAGTCAATCTAAATGGCTCTTGGCGATAGATGGAAGAATTGTAGGCCCCTCTTTAATTCCTTTATCTTCATAGTGTTAGCTTGCAAAACTGTACTACCGTAGCATTTAGATGCCATTTCGATCCAAGTCTTCTGTATAGCCTTTTTATCAAACTAGCTGTTACAGTTTAATGAACCAAGCATATTATTTGTATATAACCTCTATACAACGGTAGCATTAGGACTACAGAAAACGGCAAAACCGCCAAGATACCTTCAACCCAACCTATAGGGTCTTGGGGGTTATTACCACTTCTCATAGCCTAACAGTATGAAGACACTAGGAATTAGCAGCTTGTGGATTAGAACAGATGCAACGTGGTTTGTCGTTCAGGATCGCCGGCGCTGTGTAGAAAACATCTTAAAAGGGACCGCAGTTCCGTATCATTGTCGTGGAATCATTCCTATCAGGTCTCGCCAAATCTCTCCTCTTGGCCCATAGTTCCAAAATGGCTCTCTCTGGTCCCTTCCCGCTAGCTACGGCTGCCCTTGTTGCATTTATTGCCCAGATTGTTGCCGGTCAGCAACCTGGAACCAGCACTCCCGAGGTCCATCCCAAGTTAACGACCTACAAGTGTACAAAGTCTGGAGGATGTGTGGCTCAGGACACCTCCGTCGTCCTTGACTGGAACTACCGCTGGATGCACGACAAGAACTTCAACTCGTGCACCGTCAACGGCGGAGTAAACAGCACTCTTTGCCCTGATGAAGCGACTTGTGGTGCCAACTGCTTCATCGAGGGCGTCGACTACGCTGCCTCTGGTGTCACGGTCTCGGGTAGCTCTCTCACCATGAACCAGTACATGCCCAGCAGTTCTGGCGGATATAGCAGCGTATCTCCACGACTCTATCTTTTGGGATCTGATGGAGACTATGAGTTGCTTCAGCTGAACGGTCAGGAGCTGAGCTTCGATGTCGACCTCTCAACTCTGCCCTGTGGAGAGAACGGCGCCCTTTACCTCTCCGAAATGGCCGCAAATGGTGGTGCCAACCAGTACAACACAGCTGGCGCTAACTATGGAAGCGGTTATTGCGATGCCCAGTGCCCCGTCCAGACCTGGAAGAATGGTACCCTCAACACTAACCATTCAGGCTACTGCTGCAACGAGATGGATATCCTTGAAGCCAACTCAAGAGCCAATGCATTCACTCCTCACTCTTGCACGGCCACTGCTTGCGATGCTAGCGGTTGCGGCTTCAACCCCTACGCAAACGGATTCCAACGGTGAGTTTATTCTTTCCTAATGACGTTGGCAAGCCTGAGTAAAGCTGACATCAATGCTTCGCCTAGCTACTGGGGCCCTGGGTTCACACTTGATACTTCCAAGGTCTTCACCATCATTACACAGTTCAACACAGACAATGGTTTGCCTTCTGGTAACCTTGTGAGCATTACACGCAAGTATAGACAGAATGGCGTTGATGTCCCGAGTGCTCAATCTGGAGGTGACACTATTTCATCGTGTTCGTCTGCTTCAGCCTACGGTGGTCTCACAACCATGGGCAAGGCTTTGGCAAACGGTATGGTATTGGTATTCAGCATCTGGAACGATAACGGCGGAAACATGAACTGGCTGGATAGCGGCAATGCTGGTCCCTGCAGCAGCACGGAGGGTAACCCGTCCACCATTGTTGCCAACAACCCCGGCACTCATGTCATCTTCTCCAACATCCGATGGGGAGATATTGGTTCAACCACTGGCTCAACCGGCGGTAACCCTCCTCCCAGCACATCTAGAACCTCCACCACGCCTCCTCCCAGCACGACCCTGAGAACTTCCACTTCAAGCAGGACGACTACCTCGACTGCTGCAGGCTGCACTCAGACCCATTGGGGCCAGTGTGGCGGTAACGGATATACCGGCTGCAAGATTTGCACAGCAGGCACAACTTGCCAGTATAGCAACGATTGTTAGTACTTCCATTACCAGTTCGCTGCAGAACGTGTTTCAAATTCTAACCACAGGAATATAGACTACTCGCAATGCCTATAGACTCGACTTGGTCGTATAGAAGGCCGCCTTCAGTCGCCAGTGTACGCTCCGATGCAGTGAGCCTTTGTGCTAGCATTGTTATGTAAATAATTTTGAGAGAATCTTTTCTCGAACATAAAATTAGACACTTGAATGTCAAATAACAAAAGACTTTGAACTACCTACAAGAAAGAAGAGCCCTGCAGTATCCCGATCTCTCGCTTCATAAGTCACATATGCTCGTATAGCAAAAGTAATTTTAATGGACCAATTACGAGTTAGAGAAACGGATGTATGCTATCATTGAATAGAAGTTTTGTTTTCATTCTAGCCATCCGCTGGGACTTTTATAGATACGTCAATGTATAGAAGTTGGTGGCTGACGGTAATATGTACTACAACTTCCATCTCTATAACCAACCTCTACGCTAAAAGCTAGGTTCTAACGGGCCGCGTTTTAACACAAATACACCATGTATATGGGACTTGAACATGCCGTGTTATACAAAATGCAGGCGCATTAAACTATGTATACTATTGATGTTTATTGGTTTTTAGCCAGCCACCCTCTTCCAATCCAGGCCTAATGCAAGACCAATTGCTCAGACGGGCCGTTAGTGTGTTGAGATGCCCCTACAGTTGCTCATGCAAGCAGAATCGAGGCCGTTCCAGTGAGACGGGATGGAGTAAGCTATTGGCTCAGCCCCGGACTTATCCAGCTTATGGAGGCACTATTAACAGAATAACCCAAGCAGCTGTAAATACATGCAGTCGCTTCCATGTTGCAGATCTCAGATGCCATCTTATCCTTGCTTACTATAGGTCAGTCTAATGACTGGGTCCTCAGCTTGCCACAAGGACTCAGCTCAATGACTGCAGCCAGTCGCAATACAATATTGACAATATTGCAATACACTTACAAAAAGATTGTCATTACTATTAATTAACCGTGCACATCAGATAGTCGCACATATAAGTCACTAATTTATCTACCCTTCTTCAACCGTTTAAACTGGAAACCTTTGCAGCTCTAATATTGTTAGTGTGACGAACCGGTATCTATATGTTAGTATAAACAGTGTTTTTCCCAAGGGATAAACCTTAAAAGGGGTTCTATAGTTTATATTAGTAAAGCAGTTAGGTTAGTAGATGGGTAAACTTATTACTAACTATAAAATAAAGTATTTAAATATTTAATTTAAATACTATTATATTAATAATAACTAATTATTTAAGTATTTTAATAAATAATATAAAATAAACTTATATATTTAGTTAACTTAAACTAAATTAATAAATAAAATATTAATCCTTTTTTAAATTAATAAATAACTTAT
>LVVK01000002.1:1972713-2046700 GCA_002022785.1 Trichoderma guizhouense | reverse complement strand
ATTTAAACTTCTAAAATAATAAGAAAAATAAGGAAAGTATATATATCTAATTTTTCACATTTCCTTACTAAAAAAGTATAAATTAATAAAGAAACTAGAAGATTTATTTAGGATAAAATTATTATTAAAGGAGAAAAAGAAGAATATAAGGTAAAAGATATTAATATAATAAAAACAGGAGAAAATAGTAAATAATACTATAGAGTATAATAGGAAAAAGGGGAAAAAAAAAAAAATAATAAAAACTTATTAAGTATTTTAAGAATTTAATAGCACTAGTGGAAAAACTTTATTAAAGCCTAAGGATTACACTAGCTTAGGATCTATTATTAATATCTCTAAATAATCTTCTAATATTAAAAAAATAAAAACAACCTTAGAAAAACCTTCTACTAACTATACTATAGCAGCCTGCTAAGCAGCCTCTACCTCCTTACGCTTAACCCTATCTAACTCCTTTAAATCGTTAATACCCTATGTAACTGCACAAGTTATTTTTTCTAACTACAAACACTTTTATTTACAAAAACATTTAATCTTTACATTAACTATTTTACACTCCTCTTTAACCTCCTTAAGAGTATTCTTATACTAAGTATAAAATAAAGCAATCTTTCGGAGTTAAGCAGACAATAATAAATATATATTATATAAAAATTTATTATCCTTTATATATTTAGTATAGTAAGTAAAATCTTCCTTAAATATTTAACACTCTAGGAAACTCCGCTTCTTTTTATTAAAGTAATACATATAGTTTTTTATTCTAATAAAATAAAATAAGATAATTTCTAAAAGAACGTTACGACGCTCTATCTTAGGATAAGATTTTTTACAAATACCTAATATAATAATTAATAAGGTATATAAATATAAAGGAAAAAATAAAAACATTAATAAAAACAGGGGGAAAAAGCTACTTATACTGGAATACAGTAGGGTCTTAAGGATAAAACCAACGGGAGGAGGACATTATATTATAACCCAGCTCTTAAGGTTGCAATAATAGGCTAACAGATTAACCCAGACCGGATTAACTTTAATTCTTTAACTAATTAAAAAAAAATTAAAATATAACTTCTTAATCTAACAATAAATTAATAAATTATTTATTAATCTAAAAAAAATTAATATTTTATTTATTAATTTAGTCTAAGTTAACTAAATATATAAGTTTACTTTATACTATTTATTAAAATACTTAGATAGCTAATTATTATTATAGCGTTTACAAAATAATATAATAGTATTTAGATTAAATACTCAGATACTTTACTCTATAAGCTAGTAATAAAATTACCCATTTACTAACCTAACCGCTCCGCTAATATAAACCCTAGAACCATTTAAAGGTTTATCCCTTGGAAAGTACTATCTATACTAACATATAGATACCGGTTCGTCACATCAGAAGATTTCGTGGATCCAGAAGCCAAATTTCTCGGAGAAAATCTCGAAGCGCTGCCAAGGAGGGAAGACGCCTGGAGATTTTCTTTTCGATCCAGCTCGAAGATCATCGATGACGAGCTCTTCATTGCCAGGTTTTATACATTAACTGGGCCTCCAGTGACTCGAGAGCAACTGAAAAAGTTGATGGAGAGTACTTCGATATCAATCTGCAGTCATCTCACCTGCTCGGCATTCCCGTCATGCTGCTACCTCAGGAGACGCTTACCAAGGCGCTATTTGCGCTGCTGTCCATTCATTCGGCCAAAAAGTCCTTACCGTGATGATGATGGAAAAATGATCGAATTTGATCCGGAGCGCGACTCTTGTTTATTATGCAGCACAGATTACGATATCTCAGTTGATCTGGAAACGAACAACGAAACGACCATCAAAATTAGTATTTATCACCGCCTTGGATCATGCCAGTCTCCGGGTGATAAACTTTGGGATTATTTTGTTAACCCGATGCCACAAGTTGATCGTTGGAAGTTACAACTGGATACTGATTTTAATCTCCCGTGTGACTTTGGGGACACCCCCTCGGCCGAAGAATTGAGATCTCGCCATCTGGAGGTTGATCCTGGGGTAGCCCGGCGAAAGTGGCACGAGGAGGTACCAGATGAAAAACTATAAGTTTACCTGGCGCATCTTAAGTTACACAAATGGCAATGTAAACCGATGAGTTTGGATTTAATAAAAACTCTATCCCGCCCATAATTCCTCTTCTATAACCTGGAGGTCAAAGTGGCCCCAAGTTCAGTAGAGTTTGTCGTGTTATGTTCAAACAAACATTGAAGCTTTCATAGAGGCATACTGATGGAAGCCAAGTTCAGCAGGCTGCTATATGACATGAGGCGAATAAAACAGACGACATTTCAGTTTCTTTTAATGATCTTCATATCTACTTACATGTATTTGTAGATTCGTATAATAGGCTCTTTGCCATCTTCTTTTCTCCAAAAAAGTATACATCAATACGTCGACACCACTCAAAGTTTAATATGCGATGTAACTCTTTGCTTCTACATAAAACGAACTGTATCAGTTCTTTCCCGTCTCCTAGTATGCCATCCTGTTACTATGGTGATAAGATGGGCCAAAAAGTTATAAATAACTTCTATCTTCTTTTCTAGATGCTTAAGAGGGCAACATTCTTCCTTCCCAATAAATTTCATCTTAGGAAGAATATAAGTAGGCCCTGGCCGCGTGCCCGTCATGATTCGCCAACTCACCAACCTCCACAAAGTTGCTACCGTCCGCACAGTTGTCGAAGCCCACGGGTAGAAGCGAAAATATATCTAAAATGGATATCCAGTTGGCACTAAATCCTTCCACTGTTAATCGGGAATGTCCATTTTTACTGTCCTTACCGGTCGAACTTCTTCTCCCAATAGCATCTTACCTACCAATTCCAACACAAATATCTCTCGCTTTGACTTGCAAATGCTTGATGAAAGTGTTATTTCCTGAGAATATCCTACCACTGCTCAGCAAAGCGGACCGTATCACATTTCTTTCAACTTTGCAGAAAGATATACCTGGCACATACTTCTGCTTCTGTTGCCTTCGGTTACGCCGACTGATACCAGATGTGGATTGGAATGGTCATGATCACAAATGGAACATTGGATCCTTTAAATACCCAACGTGGAATATCAGTTCAGGTAATAACTGGCATGTACCGGCTCCATACTATTTTTCATCGTTCAAAGACTATTTCTCTGTTGATTTTATGGATGCCTACCTAGTTATGAACCAACATTTTCTGGGTTCCTCCCATGGCCTGCCGCTTCACATTCTTGAACGGTATGCGTCGTTCCAAGACCATATCGAGTTGCATAATTGCCAACACAGTTCACCGTTCCAAGGCATAACCAAGGTGGAGTCACAAAGTCCTTCGGGATCCGACTATCGCCTCTATGAGCGGAAGGACGATGAACCTGATCGAAAAGAGACCGCCTGGAGGCTTTCGTTTCAGATGATTCCAAAGATTATCCATGACAAACTGTATTTGGGTCGATTCTACACGATAGTTGGTCCTCTGATGCCTTGGAACTGTATGGCGAGGCTCATCAGTAGCTGTTCGCCAGAGATTTGCAACCATTGGAGATGCTTGGCAGATGCGAGACTAGAATGCCCTGTTCAACATGGCCCCATGGCACACGCGAACTCGGACAGCTATATATCCATTGTTCCAAGGTTATACAATATGGAAGGGGATTTCGAACCGTCCAAAAATCATCCGGAAAGCGGCTCATGCCTATGTTGCGATACGGACTACGAAATTTCACTCCACCAGAATAAAGAAAACAAGGAATGGCGATTCACGCTTAGCACGTATCACCGCCTTGGATCATGTCGGTCTCCAAAAGACAGATTTTGGAAATCGCTCGTGAGTAACTTGGGTAGAAGACATGATCATAGTCAGAGCAAGGCACAGTGTTCTTGTGGCAATGTCAAGCGAGAATGGCATGAGGCGAGCTAAAGATGGATCAGAGCGAGTCACGGGTTTCTTGTGGGAATATCAAGCGATAATGGCGTGAAGGGAGCTAAAGATAGCAAGCGCTGTATGTTAATGAATAATATACTCTGATATTTCTCTCATGAGTTGATGAACACGTTTTGATAGGATGATTTGATCAGCCTAGTGATTCTTATATTCCTCAGACAAACTAGGTTTCTTGCCTATTGTTCGGTGTCAATAGAACTAACTCAACATTATATTTCCAAGTTATCAACGCAATGTGCTACTGCTAGGGTCTGAAAATGAATTCACACTCAGTCAGTTCTAGAAGGCTGTTGACATTCTCCCGAGCAGACATACTTTATGTTTTCTAGGGAATTCCAATATATTCCATACCACGTGTAAGAATAATGTTTTTTTTATTATCCGCCTGGCGTATATATACCTTTATATCATTACGTCTGTTCGTATTAGCATCTATACACATAATAATATACACCGCCTCTATCCTCCTAAAAGTCAATGAGTCATGTGGGGCATACGCCGCATATAGGCAATTATATTATTGAGTTCGATATAGAATACATTTTCCTCAAGATGGCTAATGAATTCATAATGTATAGTTTAGAGCAGGGCTCCGACCTGGCCTTTATTTCAAGATCTAGAATCCATCTGTAGTTCAAACTGATCGGCCACAATCCACCAACTCGAAACTTGAAGATTGGAGCCGAAAAGTATCATCGATCAAGGCCCAAGATCAAAGTTTGAGTTTATTATAAATTTTTCTCAGCGTAAGATAAGCATATTGAGTGAATATGTGACTTCTTTTGCTACAAAAGGCCTATAAAGAAACGACAGTAGCCATGATTCTTCAGTTTTGTGAGCAACGATCTTTCTTCTTCGAAAACCAACCCCTATTAAGAACAATGATACACAAACACCATCCAATTACACGGCAGAGCCCGAGGCTACAAATTATAAACGCTCTGAAAAGGGAACTACAGTTAGCGAATGCCTCTGTCGATGCAGCACAAGGAATATCGCTCGACGCAGCACAAGGACCATCGCTCGACACAGAACAAGGAAAATCGGCCGACACAGAACAAGGAAAATCGGTCGACACAGAACAAGGAACATCGGTCGACACAGAACAAGGAACATCGGTCGACACAGAACAAGGAACATCGGTCGACGCAGCACAAGGAACATTGCCATCTGCTTTCTTGGATCTTCCGGTCGAGATTATTCGCCTGATAAACAATCACCTAGAAGCGCAATGGAAAATAGCTTTGGCCTTGACCTGCAAGCATTTAAAGACGGTTCTGTTCCCTAAAGGCAATCTGCCTTGTCTCACAAAGGGAGAACTGGCTGAGTTCTTGTCCACATTGTCAAAAGATGTACCTGGTGCTTATTTCTGCTGGTGTTGCAATCAACTCCGACCATTAAACTCCGAAGCCGATTGGGATGGGCAGAACCACAGATCGACCGTTCAAGCCTTCGAAAATTCCATGTGGACAAATGGAATTCATAGGAAGGGCAATCTCTACTTGTCGCCGCCCTATTTCCTCTTCGCGGAAACTCCTACCATTTGTTTCATGACTGCATATCTGGTAATGAATCGTTATTTCTATGGGGCCTCTCACGGTATATCGCTTCAAAGCTTACAGTCCTCTGCGAGTTACGAGGAAAAGTTGGCATTGAGTAAGTGTCAGTGTCGCTATTCGTATGCCTCAAGCCCCTCTTGCAAATCTACGAGCGGAATCTTCCAGCCGACTTTGACCATAAGCCCGAGAAAGAAAGATCTTTGGAGGTTTTCTAGTCAATCTACCGCCAAAATCGTCCATGGGAGTCTTTATATCGGCCGAATTTTTACAATGGTTGGACCGCTGGTGCGCTGGGAACAAATTGCAAGGCTGATTGAGAGCGTACGACCTGGAATATGCCAACACTTGGAATGTGCAGCGTCGCTACCGCGATTCTGTCGCCATGACCGCCAGGCCTCGAAAAAGCCCGTGGATCGACGTCTTTACATCGCTTCACTGACGGGTAGATGGGGGGATGTTTGGGAAGACCTCAAGTCTGAAAGCTTCAACCCAGAAAAAGGATCATGCTTATTGTGCGCAACCGACTACGACATCTCGCTCGAGCAAGACAGAACCGAAAAGGAGTGGCGCTATACCCTTCATACATATCACGGCCTTGGGCCGTGTCGGACTCCAAACGACCAACTCTGGGCTTACTTCACCAGCGATTTCCAGGAAGCGCCCGGTTTCTTTGGAAACGCATCTGATAGAGACCACGAGCTGGAAGAACTGCAATCTCGCCATCGACACCTGGACCCTGGAGGAGTGCGTCGAGCATGGTACGAGGCGATGGAGTCACAGAACGAAGTTGATTTGCTCTTTTGAAATTGGAGGTAAATGGGAGATTACACAAATTTGTTGTTTTAAAAAGGAAAAAAAGAAAAGAAAAAAAGAAAAAAAAAATTATTAAAAAACAAAAAAATAGCTAGTATGCTAGCGACCGAACGAGGTTCAAGTGTCAGAATGGGATACGATGAGAATAGAGGGATGCGATGAGAATAGAGGGATACGATGAGAATAGAGGGATACGATGAGAATAGAGGGATACGATGGGGATAGATGGATGTAATGGGAATAGGAGCCTTTGTTGGGTGATGCTTACGCGTCCAATAGAGAGTCATCACCCAGGTAAGTTTGTGCTGCTTTCACTACTTTTTGTGACTATCAATACCGGTACTTTGTATCTGTTACTATCACAATATTTTTCTAGTCTGTTGCTATGGCTACATTATCAATCGCCACCTATTTACATTTAACTTTTTAGCCCCCGTTTTGTTAGATGACGTAGGCCTAAGCTGAGCTTCCCTTTGCTCTGTACAGCTAAGAGATGCGAGAGTTAATTACCTAGTTAGGTTAACACTACTGGACGCCTGAGTTTGCTCCGATATTGCCTAATTTCTTCGAAGCGGGCGGCTTGTCTGACTTTAGTCCTCCCGAGATTCACTTTTATACTACGGCATTCTTTGAGAATATATTCCAGAGCGTGATATATCCATCAACAGTCGTTAGATGTAAGAAATCCGCTTTGAGGGTAGTTTAGTCGGCATTCCGGAGATTCAATTCTGTGTACTATTTTTATCACGTTTCCCCCCATCGCTGTTTAAAATGACACAAGTCATCATGTCTTCTCTACCGCGCCCTGTGACGACACTGTTCGTGTCTGAGAAGCTTGTTTACCGCAGCGTGCAAATTGAAGACAAGGACACCTTCTACGAAATCATTAGCGAGCCTGGGTGCATGGAGCTTGGTCATCCCTTAATCCCTCGACCGCCAATCCAGAGGTCAATGGACGAGTTTTTAGAAGTGTACCAGAAGAAGGCGTTGATCTTTGTCTTCATCTGCTTGAAAGAGACATCGGAGAGTGGACATCCCACAGCCGGAAAGCCAATTGGATCTCTGAACATGACCCCGCCGTCACTCGAGTCTAAAGAAGATCATCGATCTACCAGCTTTGCTATCTGGCTCTCAGAAGAATACCGCGGCAAGGGCTACGGTGCTGAAGCTACAAAGTGGGCTGTAGACTGGGCTTTCAATTATACGGGGGTGCACCGTATTGAGCTTTGGTCGTTTAGCTACAACGAGGCGGCGATAAGACTTTGGGAAAAGATTGGGTTTAGGTTGGAAGGTCGGAAGCGTGAAAGTGTGTGGTTTCAGCGCAAGTGGTTTGATACCGTACTCTACTCCATTCTTGAGCATGAATGGGAAAGTAAATGAAGACAATTGTATCACCAAGTGTTACCATCTTGTTTCGGGTTCACCATCCATCTTTAAACTGGTGCTGTGTAGCATGTCTGTAGCGGCTCATAGAAACACCACATTTAGCGCTATGCATATTTTGCCATAGGGCACTGAGTTTTATAGAGCGAGCCCAGAACGCCATAGCTGTTCACCTAAATGAGAGTCCTGTTTGTATTGGGTATGCCAAGTGAGTTGTACTTCTGTTCACGTTGTTACACCTGCAGCAACACTGGATTACCGAGATCAAAGGAAGTTGAGCGATTGCCAACTTTGTCGCACGAGTCACCATTATACATTACCACCAGTGAATAACCGGAAGTACGTTAATAAATGAATGATCATAATTTTGCTAAGGAGTGACATAAGGTACATTTAACACATTTGAATGAATGTCCGTGGCAATCCACCTTCCTGCGTGACCCTCGAGTGTTCCATCACAGAGAAAACTGTTTACCAACAAAAGACATAGCCTGTCGGAATGGACCGGCAGGTAGTCAATTCCTACGTTCATCCTCAATATCGTCATTGTAAACCCGAGCTAGTGGACTGCGAATGGGAATGTTTCTCTGTCCTTCTCGGGGAGTAGCTTCGGGTATGAAAGCAACCTTGGTTCCCTTTGGAACTAGGAGACAGTAGGTTGAGCCTCCGTGATGGAACATTCCAAGTTCCTCTCCCTTTTCAACTTCTCTTCCACCTTCAGGTACGTCGATGAATTTCTCATTAATCTCACAAGAAGACACGTCGGCCATGCCAACGTAGAGAAGAGCAATGATGCCAATTTTCGGGTTTCTAATGTAATAGACGGCTCGCGTGGCAAAATGGGTAATATATCCCTGGGCAAGGTCTGGAGAAGCCGGATCAGGCCCGTCAGGATTGGAAAACCCGGTGACAGTGGGGGCTGCAAAGTAAGTGCCTTGGATAACCTCAGTGTAGAGGACTTTGCCGCTGATTGGCGAGTCCCAGCGATGGTAAGAGGTAGCACTCAAGAAGGCCTGATAAACTGTGCCACCAACGAACAGGGATGCATAATCTTCGTTCTTATTCAACATGTCCATGACGGAGTATGGCTGTCCCTTTAGCCAAAACTTGTCGTAGTCTTTTGCATTGGGCTGGAGCGAGAATGGCTTAGATTCACATGAGTTTATGATCCAATCATCATTGTCCTTGAAGTGAATGGGGCGGAGTTCTTTATCTGGGTACTGCTTGAATGTTCGGATGAAGAAGTCGTCCCAGGATTGAAAGCCCCAGTATTCTTGCTTTGGATCACACTCAAACAGTTCCTCGAAATTGTAATGTTCGCCTTCGAGATTGGTATCGTCCTCGATTTGCTTCCGCGATTCAGGGCTCAACCAAGCCTCATCATAGGGAATATCGTCACCCTCTTTGGGTAACAGAACTTTTGCGGAGTCAATTGTCTGTAAGAAGTTTGTCTTCCAAGTATTGAGTATGACTTCGAATTTCTTATTGATATCGGGCTTCAGAAAAAAGGCGTATCCGCTAGGGGTAGCCATTGGCCAGTCCAAAACGGCGTTGAATGGAAATCCAACCAGACCGACGTCGTATTCCAACTTTCTCCATATAGGAGCCCTCGACGTCATAACCTTGTCGAAACAAATGTATAAATCTTCAAGAGACTTGATTTGTTTGTTTCCAACAGGGTCATCGATGTAGGGGGGTTTGTTAGGGACTTCATCTAGCATGGCTTGAGCCAGCATGCGAAGCTCGGCAGAGCTCTCGACATGTTTCTTTAAATCATCCACTTCCGGACTGAGCTTCCATGGGCCCTTGAACCTCTTCTTGTCTCTTTCGATCTCCTCAAGCAGACCGCGAAGCCAATCTATAAGAAGATTGTCATTCTCAGGTAGCCAGTGCCCAATCCTACGGAATGGTGGTTGGCGGACTGGGAGTGGAAACTGAGTTGCTGCCATTGTGAATCTTGTCACCGATAAGATAGAAGAGGATTTGATCTCAGGATTATAGTTTATATAAAGTGGCTGCTGTTGCTGGTGATGATAATGAGAGAGAAGAGTTTTTGAGAAAAAGGAGGCTCGACTGACATCTATATATATATACGTCTGTACTTGCCGACTTCGTTATCTCTAGGCATAAAGTAATAGATACTGATTACCTCTCTTCATCTAGGAGACGTAATGACTTCGTAATGATCAATTATCGTGGCTGGATGGACGGGAATCGCCCCGCACTCTGATGTGGTGTGTAACAGTAATATTCCGCATGGATACAGGGTCCATTATTGTTCTTACGTGGTACGGCTATGGAAGCCTGATGAGACTGGTTGAGATCGGAATGCACGACATACTGTACTATGTACATCTTCCAGATTAGGTTGTTTATGGGAACATGGAACTCCAGTGGCTGGCTGAAACTGAAACATTCTTCGTGCACAAAAATATTTTACGAGTTGTGATCATCGGAGGTACATTGCCCTATTCATATACTGGGTAGTTTATATACTTGTCCTGCATTTGAAAGAGCTAAGACAAAGTCTTATACCAGCTAGAACTACTCTTTGCCCTCTGAGTCGTCGATATATGCCATCTTAATGAAATGTTAACATATATTGTACAATATTAATGAATAGTATACAGCAAGATCCTTGAATGACTTAGTAATAGACTGCAGCTGCCCAAGTGTTGGCAAATGACATTGCGCATATAAAAAGCCCATAGTGTAATGAATTACTGCATGAAGTGGCGAATATATATACAGCTGTTGACCAATATCAGATGGCTTCCCCGCTCAGATGAAGCAGTGCAACCAATAATAGATCCGATGTGCGGCAACACATCAGATACATCTTGCCAAGAGGATCGTCTGCCAGATCGGCCAAATCAAGGGACACGATCACCAGCTAAAATATATGGTAAATCTTCATTTTTCTATTTCTTATTTTTTTCCCAGCTTATCACTCTAGGACTATTCCTCAAAAGTATACACGTATTGTACAATATGGCGGTGCTTTGTTATGATGTGCATGGAGGCGTGGATACATATGCAGGTTTCACGGCCCAGAAAGACCCGGATGGAAAATAGGAAAATTAAAGTGCGGGGACTTGCGCATGCAGGCAACAAGACAATTGATCTTTGTAGCCATTGTCACATAATCCATCGGGTAGTCACACCGCTCTTGGAGGGGCATGCAGGTGAATTCATATAATTCATCTATTCGTGCTCCACTCTGTGGAATCTCGTTGGCGAGGATATTCAAGCGGCGTCTGAGTTTAAGACTCCTTACGGAACAGAATGCAGACTCACGTAATTTTGTTCGAGAGACATTGTCCGGCTGCACGGCTTGCACTACCGCACGACAAATGAGAGGCCACTGTTGTGACTCGGTGAGAAAGAGGAAACATTTGGTTGTACGTATTATCGTATGAGTGGCGTATGCACGTCATATCAAAGGTCCAGAACCTGTATACGGAGACTTAAATCGTCGGTGTGTACATACAATGAGAGCAATTCCGTAAGTCGAGACCCCGATCCGAGGACAATATTGAAACATACATATGTAGGACAAAGAGAGAGGCGAATGAACTTCGAACACGACCCAAATGCTCCAGCAGTGGCTTTGTGGCGATAACGCAGATGTGCGCATTTAATATTGAGATTCAACAACAGCGAATCGTATGAGACATGTGGAAACGAATTAAGGCGCACCATGTCTAGATTACGTTGAGTGTGAGAAGGAAGGAGTTGAGGTGCCTATTTCATGGATTGTCTATCGGTTGGTAGGCATGCTGAATTCCGCCCAAGCGTGGACGGACGTAGAGTTGTGGTTATGGTCGAGACATTGGCGCTCTATTCTGTATGTCTCGAAAGGTAGGATTATATGCGATAATATTGGAATAAATGGGAATCTTGTAGCCAAGTATGAGCTATCTTAAACTCGGTTGGGAAAAAAGATGAATGTTAGTCTCCCGGAGCATTATACGAGCGCATCTTCGTCTCTATTCATAGAAACACTGTAGCATTCTGTGAGAAGGTCTTACACAAACGGCACTCGCATAACGAGGGAGGTGGTGAAGTTCATTGTTGTGCAAACAAATTCTGTATCTTAGTTCATGGAGGATAGGACTCTGATTCACTTGCGGAATATGAAGAATCTGAACCAGAACCAAGCAGGTCCGAACTCTCAACAATCAGGTCTGATAGCAGTAGTTATTAAACGAACCAGTTAGAAAGCAATGATCATGTCAACATACATTATCATACCGGAATAACTAGAATTTCGACCATTAATTGGACTTCAAATCACTGAAAATAGCCGTGATATACCGTCAATAGTCATGATCTATAATAATATGCAGAAAATATCTGGACTCTGTTAGAGCGTAAACAAGACACTCAAAAAAAAGAAGAAGAAGAAAAACACTGGAGATAGATCATTGGGGTCAAATGTATTAGGTAGTAAATGACATTACCGAAGACTTTACCTCTATCATTTAGTTCACCTCTCTGCAACTCCGTGGGAGGAGTTTGCCAACATTCCCATTCCGGTGAAGCTCTCAAGATTCCAGTTGTCACAGGCTCAAGTTCTTCTATTACAGCGGAGATATTTTTAATTTCTCACATCATCATCTGACAAACAGCTTCGTCTGCTAAACATCGGATTTTCAGATTCACACGAAGTTGGGCACCACACGAGCGGCGATGCAATTTGGTTACATTTATAAATCCTTCAGCTCTTGATGCATCCTAAAAGCTCCGCAACATCCGCTTTTACCGGACGGTTCGTGAGAATGTTCAGCAAAAGACGTTATTTTGATGTTCCTACATGCAAGTCAGCTGAATAGCTAATAAACATAAACTTACGATAATTTGGAGGATAAAAGTGTCGACTGAGGGGGATCCTTCTTACCCCTCATCACCACCGACGAGCCGACACAGAAGGATCACGGTTATGCGGCAATAGAGGAAGTTTATGCGCTGGCAGTGCTGAAAGGAATATATTCCTTCAAATCCATTTTATAAAAATAATTCTTTAGATGACGTTTTTATAACATTCTTATAGAGGATTAATCCCGGAAACCCTTTTGGGAATAATTGTGAGTTGATCGATGTTCCGAATATGTCCATATTTTGGAAGATCCCGGATAATGTGATGTTACATCTACACATTCGGTCGAATCCATATTCATGCGAAGCCGAAGAGACTCATACAAGATGGAATCAATGTGAAATTCCACTCTTTGCTGGATACAAAATGAATATAAATATCAACGCTCGTTCTTCCCTCGGACGTCAAACAATCACACCTCAAGCCCAATAAACAACGACAACAGGATACACAAAGTTTCTTAACCACGCTTAAATCTAATCTCACTGTTTAATCCAACATGCAGTTTTCAACTCTTCTTTTGGCTATTCCCGCTGTTTTTGTAGCTGCAAGCCCAATTACAGAGCGTCAAGTGGCTTCTGGCTGCTATGCTTTGTTAGTCTTCGATTGCTCTTCTATATGATTCGTTGTCAGCTGACTTTTAATTAATTTAGTGAGGACCCCGGCTGTGGTATCAATTATGCTGTTTGTCAATGTGCCAATGGTTCGTACTGCGCTTGAACGATATAGCATGAGGAGTGCTAACAATAAACAGGCTGGTTTTATCAGTTTAACCAAGACAATGCCAATAACGGAAACTACTGCAACCCTCCCTGGGGAATCCTTGCAACAAGCGAATCTGGGCTTCCTGGCTACAGTTGTTAGGAGAAATAAATGGAATAAGCTTCTAATTTAAGAAAATCATGCTAGGAAGCTTGAACTTTATTACGTAGCTTCTTTCTATATATAAAAAAATGGGCCCACAAACTTGATGATCTCTATGACGTGGTTTGAATGCACATCAACTCCATTGGTAGGTCAAAGTACAGACAGTGCTATAAGAGACACTACACATTCCCATTGCTTCATTCTTTCTAAATTAGCTAAATAATCAATCCCATATCAACCAGCGTCCAAATCTGCCGTACGCCCATACTAGAATACTTCTAAAGACATTAATCCAGCTGCACATTTCCAATCACGGACCAGTTTGAGCCATCATATTGAACCTCTCTTATGTTCCCATCTACCAAATAATAGCAGCGAGCCATGCCGTAGTCCGACAACAAAGACGCCACGGCCCAGAGCGTTGGTGTGAGGCAAGATATACCCGTGCCTTTGTCGGGAACACCAAGCGAGGCAGGCGTTGATGAGGTTCGCCATCCAGTATCATCATCTTCCCAAGTCATCTGGAGAGCACCTGTACTATCTTGCCAGAGGATGTAGGTATTCATAGCGCCGTCGGTTGTATCGGAATCTCGTGGAACAGTAAACGCTCCCATAGCCGCGTTGGCTGGGATAGTAATGGATGATGCACCTATATTGACCACTGCATGAGAACTCGATGATTCCAAGACTAGAGAAGGGGGTTACAAACTAACCAACATTAAACTTGTCGGTCGAGTTATTTCTTTCCTCGATGAGGAGCTTCTGATCATCTTGTTGATAGATAAGCTTCTCACCTCCGAACCTTCCAGCCGTTACAGAATGGGGTACTTCTGCAAAGGCCGAGTTATTCTGGCATTCAAGGCCTACTTCGCTCTGCGCCCATGTCAGATTGGCATAGTAAGCTTCTTGCATCTGGTCACTGTCATTTTGAAAGATGACGGTTGGCCAGTATGCTGCAATCTTCGAATTACCTGCTGCTTTCCAACCCTTAGAAGACATGATTCCGCTCCCGTTAAAAGTTTGTGCTGAAGGCGAAGGCGAATCCTGCTCTCTGAAATAGAACTCTTGCATCTCGTTTGCTTCGTTGAGATAGAATATTTTGACTTGCGTAAAATTCTACGTAATTGAGCTCGGCTGGCGTTAGCTACAACAGATAAGCCATGGAGATGAACAAAAACAAGACTCACATTGCTGCTTGTCACTGGAGTGAAGAAAAAGAATGGTATATTGAAGCATGATGCTGCAATTGGGGTACCCAATTTGGCATTTGTGCCTGTCAAATCGGCTAGTTTTGACCATTTACCATCTCCAGAATGGTATCGCATAAGACGCAAATCTCCATCGTGTCCTTGGTAGATCAAGCGGATGGTGAAGCTTGACGATCCTGTCCACCAACCAGTGACGCCGATGCCCGAGGTTGCATAGACAGCATTAGGCGGTGAATTTGAAGAGCCCGGAGGTTTATCAGAAGCTTCTGGAGTGGCGGAAGCTTTTGTTGTTTTCACAGGAGCCCTGTGACTGTGCCGCGATCCAAGAACGCCGCCTAACACGGCTCCCACAATCACAAGCAGCAGAGAGACGCCTGCTAGGATGAGCCACAGCTTCTTTCCTCGCGGGTTTCGTTCTGTTTCCTCCGTAAAGCCGTCGCTTTTGGTTCCATCAATGCCATCTTGTCCATTGTTTACCACTTCTAAGCCGTCATAACCTATGAATGTTTCCAATCCCTGCGCGATTTGGACTTTCGTTGAGACTTCTAACCCCCCAACATCAGGTGGCCGTACCTCCAACCCGGAAGCATCATGGTCGAAAACCGTACTCATGTCATTACAGTCTGGTATATCGCCTGAAGATAGCAGACAGGAAAGGGGAGGGTGTTGAACTTGTAGACAAACAGTCACACCGCATTGTGAGATTTATGGTGAAGTTTCGAGGGGTTCACAAGAATAAAATTGTCCACCATGCGATAGCAAGGCTGACTGGGCTAAAACTTGGTATTCCTACAAGCCATTTTTAACAGCCTGATCGCGACAAAAGCTATCGGCTATGCGGCAGGACCCTGGCGCTTGAGGCGCTTGCCCCTGAAGGATCCTGAAGGATTACTGCGAGGGCCAATGACGAGGCTGTGCGTGGAGAGAAGCGTGGCTCGATACCCAATAGCGCTTCGCAGGTATTAACACGCACTCTATAAATGGCCATCGATAGCGCGAGTTGTAAGAAGCAGAGCCTCCTGGTGACATATAAAGCTATACCCCTTCTCCTTTGAAAGGGTTGGGAATAGCGGCCTCAAGGGAGGCGCAGAAATTCGAGACCTACGATAGACAACTTCATCATAATAGCCACTCAATCCAAGGCTGACTGAACGGAATATGTTTTGAAGAGAAGTTTTCCTGTTTCGCAACTCTTTTTGTTCTGTCCTAACAGCTTCAACTTGGCAATTCTTACTTGGCAGATTGATCCTGGCAAGTGTACTGGCACCGTTTGATAGCCCTTGTCGAAAGGCTATTCCTTCGAGGCCCCAAGAAGCGCAGATAAGTTCCCCGCAGCTGTTTGAACTGCGTACACAAAATAGTGTTCAGTAATCTGGATAATGAATGGAATGAAGGTTTCGGTCTACGTATGTGGCCAAGTATTTTCTGCATCTACGTGACAGTAACTGAAGTCTAAGGGTTCGAGCCGCAATCCAACTGCTCTACAAGCGAGGTGAATAATCCAAGCCATACACCAGTATCCATTAATGATTCAAGATTTTGTCATTAAATACAGACAATAGAAGTACAATATTCAAGCTTCATAAAAATACATTTAAACTAATTGAGTAGAGAGAAGTATATCGTGGCTGCCTCTAACTGCTCCAATTGAGAAGAGTCGCCAACACTCGCACTGCAACCAATCATTTCGACAAATTGAGAGCTAGTAACCACAACAAGCGCGTCAAACTGTGATCAAAGAGCATAGGACTCCTGACACGATCGCCTCATCAGCACCTTATATCTCCCACTCTTTCCTCAGTGAAGCCAACCACTCCTTCACCGTTACAGTCTCACCTCCGACACGGACACCATCCACCAATTCTCCGCCTATCTGAACTACGCCATCTCGAACCGCCGCGTTGCCCCTCGGATCCCACTTGGGTATTGCCAGCCATTCATGTCCAGGGTTGCACACAATCTTCTTCAACTTGTTTGCCTTCAGTAGAGGCAAGCATTCATCGCAGAAGCCTACATCCCAGCAGTACTTGCATATGTTCAAGCCGTTGTTGAAGTCTATCGGTCTATCGCCACATGTGCCGTCACAGGTATAGCCAAACTTCTTAGCAATGTCTTTTTCCTCCAACGGCGTGATAGTCGCCTCTTCAGAACTGTCGCCTGTCGCATTTGTTTCCGGCGCTTCCACTGATTCCAAAACGGTGAGTGCCTTTTGAATCTCCCCCATGTGCGATTGCGCATCTTCAGATTCATCTGCTTCTTCGCTTGCTGCCGCCAATCGTGCCTTCAGTTCGGTTTTCACCGCATTCAATCTATCAAACTGCGTGGCCCCAAGCGGGCATTTTGTCTTAATAAACAACGCCATCTCGTCAATAAGCCACTGCTGGGGTCCTCCGTCAAGATTGAGTGCTCTTGCAACGATATCCGTTTCAATCGGTTCAAGAAGGGACCAGGCCGTCAATGCGTTCAAATAATCTCCACATGCTGAAAGACATTTAAATTGGATGTACGCTGCCCAGTAATCATTCTCATCCGTGTCGTCAGACAGATTCTCGATAGAAATTTGCATGTACTGCTTCACTACTTCTCTGGCCGCAGTTCTGTCGCCGCGAATAGTGTGGAATGCAGAGGCGAAAATGTCTGCTGCAGTTATCCCTTCAATGCCAGAGAATCGGAAGCCTCGTCTTAATTCTTCCAACTTTGAGTAAAATTCGGAAGAATCTGGCGACTTTCTAGTTTGCTCAAAGTAGTAAAGACTCAAGTGATTGACAATAGTGTCGTAAAAGGATTGGTATCTCCATTTCAGGTTATCTTCGCCCTCCTCCTTTCTAATAAGCTGGTCCGTGATAGCATAGCTGTCCATCCAGAAATCGATCGCTTGCGATGCTGACTGAGAGTGTTGCAAATCTTCATTATAAAGAGAAGCTAGGCCGCGGTGAAACAGCAATACGAGGAGCTCGATTTTTAGATCCTGCTTTCGCGCCGCTTCAATTGCTTGATCCATTGCTTCTCGCAAGGTATCCATGCAACTTTGGTGTGAAAGACATATGCTGATCAGACTACGCAGTGGGGCGGTGTAACTGAAATCGAGTGCTTGACTGAGTATTGTTGAGGTCAGTTGGTAGAGACCCGGCTCTTTGGAGCTTAGTTTGCTCATCTCGAGTATGAGATCATGAGTCGCTTGCTCGTCGCTTGACGCGATAGAGGTGGTCAATATACCATTGAGAGCGTCTTGATTACCCGAGTCTACTTCCAGCGCCTTTTGATAATGCATTATAGCGCGTTCTGGCTGCTGCAAGTGATTGTACCAAAATGCAAGTCGTAAGTAGATGCGTGTTAGCTCGCCGTTATCTGGTGTCTCGGCTGCGTTAACCATTTCGAGTGCCTTTTCCATCATCGAACATGCGGAAAGAAGCTCATCGTTGTCGTAGTATGCTTCAGCTAGACTCTTGAAGCAGCTGAGACTTGGATTATCGCATTCGGTTGCTTTTGTGAAGTTTGAAATTGCCGAGTCATTGTCCTCGAAGTATTGGGCGGCTTCTCCTATTCGTTCATACCAGAGACAATCGAGTGTCTTCGGCGACAGCACCTCCTTACACCATTGCTCAGCTCTCTCTAGCTTTTCAGGTATATGCGTCGGCATGATTGGTTCGGGCTCAGATGGCTTCTCTAACGGATCCTACATAGCGTTAGCACAGCAGTCATGCTAGTTCTTTCAGTGAATCTTACGAGAAGCATAAACAGGCGCAAGAAATTGAAACATTCCCCGGCAGACCATTCGTTGCCTAGAAGCCAGTGTTGCGCAACTGTCTTCATCATAGGAGTGAGAAGTTCTCGATTCGGCCTTGGGCTCGCATTGACAGTCCTGAGCCAATCTTTGTCAAGTCTGCCGAGGTGACCGATTGCGTCCGGGTCCTTCAGCCAATTCCGGAATATTTCAATTCTGTCATCTTGGCCCATCCAATTCATCTCCTGATGAACCTGAAACGACCACCAGTGTTTCTCTATCACATCTCCAGAGACAAATAGAGCGAAAAGGCCGTCTCCAATATCCTTCTTGTCAGATGCAAGGATTTCATCATAGCCAATTGCTTGATTTAGGTGTTCCAAGTGACGATGAAGTGTTCGAATTATATAGGGGCCTATAAGTTTCGTCCTCTCATCCGGTGGAGATGTGAGAAAACGCAGGCCCTGCTTCACTATAGCGAGATGTGAGTCATACTCGTTGACCTGGATTTCCCGGGCAGCAGAACGCGTAGGGCCAGATATAGGTTCAAATTCAAACTTCTCGACCATGGATTTCTGAAAAAGGCTCCAGAGAAAGTTCTGCACAGTTGTAATGTCGCCGTTGGAGATGGTCAGGTTGAGGGAAATTTTAGGCGCATCTTCGCTGATCCGTGGGCGGTTCCTTTCTTTGGTAATAAGAGGCTCGATTGATGGCAATATGGCCACATTTCCGTAGTGAGAAAAAAAAAGTTTAGAATACATGCTCTTCAGCTTGTCCTCAAGTTTCTGTAGAGAGACAGTTCCGAAGCGGAGGAACTAAGAACAAAAAGTGATCAGTTTACCTCATACCTTGCCCATACGCAACGACACAACCTCACTTACCCGTACAGCTTCCAGATCGGCAGCGTCAAAGTATACAAAGCCGTATACGATCCATATCAGAAGCTCATTTAGTTCTTCGATGGACTGCGGTTTGAGAGACTGTTGAAGTTCAAGAATGACGTTCTCAGAGATTGTCCTTTTATCTTGATTGGACTCGTCTAGAATGGTGTCCATCTCAGCTTCCGAGCCATCTGACATGATCAAGTCTTTGATCTTCTCCAGAGCAGTCTGCACCTTGAGGAAATTCCCCTTGGCCTCTTCGAGCAGCCGATCATGCACTTTTGTTCGAAGACGAGTTGTTTCAGATTCTTCGCCTTGCAAAAGATTTGTCTTTTTCAGCTCTTCGTGGATGTACGACGTGATATCTGAGCCATTGTATTTCTCAATCTCAATATTTGGGGCTGATTGGAGAGATTCTCTTTGGAAATTATCGCTTTTCCCACTCACAATCAGTCGTACCCGAGCCCCATCGCTGCCAGTAGACGTTTGGCTCTGAATTGTCTCGAATATATCTAGAAAGTGGTTGGCAGCTTCAGGATGCCCTTCAAACAATCCATCCAGGCCGTCAACGACGATGAAGTGCATGGTTCCTGGCTTCGGGGACCCAATCTTAAGCTCGCGCCAAAGATCTTTGCAGCTAGAATCCCGAAAATACGATTCACTGTGTTTATCGTCACAAAATGCGGCCATGCTTTTGGCAGTGCCAGAGTCTTGCTCGGCAAGTTGAAATGCAATGTGTTTAATCGCAGTTGTGGCCGGTCGCTTGTCGTCGTCTGCTTTCTTAGCGAAGAAAGGGAAGAAATAATAAGCAACAAGGGCTCGGGCCGTCGATTGGCCCTGAGATTCGTGGGCAGCCTTGAGCTGGTGTACTATGGTCGACATTGCACTTGACTTTCCCGAGTGCGCCTCGCCAGTTAGTAGCAGTAATGGACTTGCATCGTTGGTAGACTTATCAGACCACTTCTGGTAGTCTTCCATGTCTCGGAGCCAATTCCCACTGTCTGTTATGCATCTTTGCCATATCTTCTCACAGACATCTTTGGACGCCTTGATGCTCTTCTCCTCGATTGCTAATTTGGTTCGAATCTTTGTGAGGTTCTCTTGTCTCGATTTCTCCAGGCTGCGATTTGTCTCTGCCTCTTTCAGATCTAGGATGCCAATTGCAATGTCATCAATCCTCTTGCCAGTCTCACACGCCTTGCCCAAGATGGTAGCAAGGTCTGCTTTGGTACTCAGAGCCACCTCCAAAGTCAAGGTAGCTTGGACATTCTGCTGCCCATTGACGAGCTTCTCAAATTGCTCAATCTCATCCTTCAAGCCAGAGTCATCGCTCAGCAAGGCTTGCTTTGTAGCTGCCTTGAACCGTTTCCACCGGCTACCTTTCCGAAGCACTATTGCCAGAGCACAGATGTCGACAAAACTGATCATGACCTTGTGAATGGCAGTATTCAGCTCCGGGTCGATAGTATTGAACAATTCGATCCTCTCGTAAATCTTGAATTGACTGAGGGTGGGGCCAACAATTCCGAAGACGGCGTCAATTGTGCCATGAAACTCGTGGATCGACTGTGGAACATCGAGAAGTAGAGAAATGGCGTTGAAGCAAATACCCGCAGGTTGGAACACCTTCAAGTCATTAGAGATAGGTAGTTGGGTGTCAAGGAATCTTGCGTTCATTCACCAACTCCGCTCCTTGAGCTGCTACTCCACCCAAGAGCTTGATACAGGATAGAATGTTTAGGCCGATCCGTTTAGCTCGTTCATGGCCTCCGTCTGACTCTGCCGGAGATGAGGGGTCGTATCGGCGTTCTATCATGTCCCGAATGTCGTCTATACTTTTGGGAGGCTTCAGGTCTAGAGACCTTTCTGTGCGGGCCTGGAATCGCCTGCCGGCTTCATCCCACATGCCACGAATGCTGAGATCCGCCATGGCAGCGGAATTAGCACCAGTTGCTCGCAATAAAAGGTCAAATGTTATTTAAAAAAAAAATAAAAAAAAAANAAAAAGTAAAATAAAAAAGGACAAAATATCGTTTGTTAAGTTCTATGCCTGAATTTCACACATGTCCTAGAGAGGAGAATTTAGGCAGCTTATGTAGGATCAAGTGAAAATCGGTGGGAATCCCATTAAGTGTTGATTGGTTGATCAGCATTCGCAGCTATAATAATACGATGGATATCCTTGTGCTAAACAACTCGATCCTACCTCAACTAAGGTAGCGAAATATTTAACCCTGGCCATGACTGCACCTGACAGTCACTAGATGGATGCACATGTTGCGAAATCCCATACCCCGCGAGGCGCACAGGAAGCTCGAAACTAATGTCCAGATTGCATTTAAAGAACAATAGGTAAGCGTAAAAAGAATAAATGTGAATTATTGGCATAAAGAGATGGAATTTCTCAAGAGAAAGAAAGGTGTATGACTATGTTGTTTCGTGCCGTTGTTGATCTCATTCGACAGTTGAGTTGGATGTTAAGAGCAACCAATGTCAGTTTCAATCAGTTTCGCGGGCTTCGAGGAAGTAAATGTGATTAGTAAACATATATGCATCATCATTCCTTCCTAGGCAGCGAGTGAGCCTTTCTAGCGGCTCTGATGACCAAGGTTGTAGCAGATAGGATGGAATGAAGCGCACGCGGCTAAACAGATGGGTAGAACCGCCAAGGGCCCTTGAAGACAGTTGAGGCTCAACTGCTGGGTGCTTGTATATGCACATGATCTGAGCTCAACTTCTTTTGGGCGGGCTTACCTACCGAGGCATCTATTTAAAGGGACAATTATTTCCAGCTTCCTGTCGAACCATGTCTTTCGGGCTTTCGGGAATAATCTTACAATCGGCTGTGCGGCAACCAGATCGATATTAGGGCAATCTGCTTCCTGAAAATAGGTAACTTGATAGTTAGAATAGCATCGTGGCTTCCCCTGCAAAAGCATCGCACAAATTGCCTCGTACAGTAATGTGTGTAAGCGGAAGTTTACCTCAGCCCTGTCACCGTCTCGGCTACAAGATCAAATACAAGCTAGGAAAAACCAGCACGGTGTTTGAAGAGACATGGAATCGGATCGCATGACGAAAGAGCGCTGATCCCTACAAAACAAGTTCCGAGTGCAACGAATGCTGGCCAGTGGGAGAATTCTGAAGTCAGGTTTCACAACTAACCGCAGGGCCCAAGGATGAATCACAGTTTGAGGTAAGCGAATCAAAAGTTGCGCGTTTGATCGGGCGAGGTGGTTTTGAGATGCACAGTGGTGAAAGATGAAACGGCACACGCAGTATCAGTGTCGCAGAGTTGAATCTGGCGGCGTTTTATAGGCTACGAAGCGCCGCGGAACCACATGCACTGCGGGGGGGCCCAATAAGGCGGGCGAAGGAGGGGGCTGGAATGTTGCAATTGTTGCTTCAGGAGTCTTTTTTTAACACCAACATGGTTGAAGATATCAATTTGATCCATTGATTCAATGAGCTCAGGTGATTTTTGAACGTGGAAAGCGGACCGCATTGTTGACCGAGTTTTAGGGGGCTGAAGGCGGACAAGAGACGAGAAGCGAGACGGGACAGCGAAAATTGAAATTCCAAAGCATGACAGATGATGATTCCATTTTAGACAATGCCTGCAGCCCTGGGCCAAAAGGATTCGTGATTCCAGCTTGGTGGTGGCTGGCTAGTGATGTAGTCAGCACTCAGCTCACCTGCATCCCGGTTGCTACGGGTAATGGCCGCGGAAAATTTGTACTATTGTTGGCGTGAATACCTGTGTCAGAGGACTATTCTGTTACTATATGTAACTATTCAGTGAATTACGACCCAATGACACCAAATCTCAGTTGCTGAACGCTCTTTGAGATGGATTGGAAACATTGAACCTTTGCCTTGGTACGACTAGGAGACGATACGTAGCATCCAGATGGACCGCCCATGCAGGGGCCAGATGCGCTAGGCTAGGGCTTTAAAATTGATAAAATTAGCAGCAATTGGAGAAATCAGATTCAATTGAGAACATTCGCAGGTCGACAAAAGTACTCGCACATGTACTTTGAAACATGAACCGTTGGATAGGCCTAGCCGATGCTTGGCATTTCGAGTTGTTGTCCTTTGTCGCACTCGGATTGTTGCGAATGGTCTCTCAGCTTGCAGTTACGAGAAGCCACATGGAGGCTGTGCCAAACCGTTCAATTCCGTAGCCGTTGCGTCAGCAGCTGATCTGTGGCGGCTCAATCAATCCAGGCAAGTTTTTGCACGCCAGACATCATAGTCTACAAGTCAGAAACTGCCCACGCGGGTTAGCATGGAAATCTGGCGTCCTTTGTAGGGGGGGCTGGGGGGTTGGTTGGTTCGATGGAAGAGCCCCATGGCAGCAGGGGGGCCCTCGTCGTATTCGTAAGGCCGCCCGAGGTTCACCTGCATACAGCCAGCCAACAGGGCTAAGACAGGAATGTTGAGTTGAGGGCGCACGAGTAATACTGGATTTGGTTGGGCAACGGGATTGAGCGCAGAGGCTTCAAGGTTCGTATTGCTGTCAGAGCAGAAGAGCGCATGTGCCGTTGGTACGCGTATTGACGGAGTCTTTTTTTGCATTTAGCACAGCACGAGCATTTTTATCCATCAATTGCTGTAGGTAGAGTTTATTTATAGCCATTGTACGAGAAAGTACACCTCGGTGTCACTTGTGGCGAGTCGTGACTTCAAATGTTGGCTTTAGCCTTTTGGACTGGGCAAAGATGCATTTGATGTGCATTGGCAGCAGCACTAACCGCCAACCACTTACTGGATGCAGTAATAGTCGCAACAATAGCATCAATGATATCAAGATTCCATTGGAGCACATGGCAATGGACATGTAACCTCAAACTCGACAACATCATCACCAGCAGATCCTTCTGCAGGCACACGCAGCGGAAAGGCCTCCATTGATGTTAACCGCTTGACCTGCATGCAGCACCTCGCTCACTTTCTCCAATCTCTACGTAGTCAATACTCATCCATCAGCTCCAGCCGTTATCTCGGCCCTAACAGTGGTGCACCCAAGGCACCCTCAAAAACTGCGCCACCTCTCACTTTCTCTTGGCTTGGCTAGGGGCCCCCTTATAGCGCCAAACCCAGCTGGAGCCCAGCCCTGGCAGCTCTCAAGCTCCCCGCCTTCTGGGCTACAGCACATGGGCAGCCATAAACCCCCTTCAAGCCACATGCGCATCTCCAATACCTAAACAGACGCCCATCGCCGCGCAGCTTATCTTATTCTCTTCAAACTTTCCTATTCAACCTTTTACCTCCATCCCTTGCATAATAACAAACAATTCTCTCGCTGCTTGTGGATTTCTTCTTCTCTTTTCCTCATAGTTTACGCGCCTGCTTCCGATTCGACCCTTTTCCCTGCGCTCCTCATCGCATTCGTCGTCGCAGCCGCCCTCGATTTACCGCCACTTCGTCGCATCATCCATCCTCTCGAACATAGCCACATCGAATCTCTTTGTTCTCCCGTCGATCCCGCAAACTCGCCCATGTGATCCGGCTCGAATTTGAAACCAATTCTCATAATTCCCCCCTCCTCTCTCTTCCTCCTCTCCTCTCGCGCTTTCTCCTCCGACGCCTCTTCAACTCGCCCAAGCTCGGGCCTGTTGATCAAAACCCACCATGGACGATGATCTTCTCTTCGCACGATCTGGCATCGTGCCGGGAGGTGATGGCTCTGTGCGACCGGGATACTACAAAGCCATCGGCATTGGCTTGGCCATAGGATCGGGTCTTTTTATCGGAACGTCATTCGTCCTCAAAAAGGTTGGCCTGCTGAGGGCAAACGCAAAGTATAACGAAGTTGCTGGCGAAGGCTATGGTTACCTCAAGAATGCTTTCTGGTGGGGTGGCATGATTCTCATGATTATTGGCGAGGTCTGCAACTTTGTCGCCTATGCTTTTACCGACGCCATCTTGGTCACACCGCTCGGCGCCTTGTCCGTCGTCATCACTACGATCCTGTCGGCCATCTTCCTCAAGGAGCGACTCAGCCTGGTTGGAAAGGTTGCCTGTTTTCTATGCATAGTAGGCTCTGTGGTCATCGTCATGAACGCGCCGCAGGAGTCTTCAGTCGCCGATATCCAGCAGATGCAACACTATGTTATAACGCCGGGGTTTCTGTCGTATACGGGCGTCATTCTCGTCGGATCCGTCATTGTTGCCTTTTTCGTTGGACCCAAGTATGGTAAGAAGAATATGTTGGTCTACATTTCAATTTGCAGCTGGATCGGCGGATTGAGTGTCGTGTCGACCCAGGGCCTGGGTGCAGCCATCATTGCGTGGGCCAGTGGCAAGCCGCAGTATAAGGAGTGGTTCCTCTGGGTGCTGTTCGTCTTTGTTATTGGCACCTTGCTGACCGAAATCATCTTCCTCAACGTGAGTCTGCCGACACCACCTCCTGAAAACAAGAGAGTGAAACTGACACATCTCTCCCTTGCAGAAAGCCCTCAATCTCTTCAACGCCGCCATCGTGACACCCACCTATTATGTTTATTTCACTAGTACCACCATCATTACATCTGCAGTCTTATTCCAAGGCTTCAAGGGAACGGCCCAGTCAATAGTTACGGTTGTGCTCGGTTTCCTGACGATATGCTCTGGCGTCGTGTTACTGCAGCTCTCCAAGTCGGCCAAGGACGTTCCCGATACCGCCGTATTCAACGGAGACCTGGACCAGATTCACACCATTGCCGAACAGGCACAACCCGAGACGGAGCCAAAGGCAGATGCAATCCGAGGCGCGGCCGCAATTATCAGGCGCATTTCCAACGCGCGACTAAGGATGGAGGCCGAAGAACTGAAACGTCTTCACGAGGAGAAGGCGGCCGAGGCCATGGCCCCCATCAGCGAAGATGGACAGCCAATGTACGAATGGGATGGCTTGAGGCGAAGGCGAACCATTGCGTCCAGTATGCGCACCAGATCAACTAGACTTTCAACCCCGATACCGGTTTCTCCAGCTCCGCCAACTCCTCACCCACCTCTGGGAATGTCGCATTTTCCAACAGAAGAGGAGCTCGCAGAGCATGATCGTCACAACATGTTTGCTAACATAGCGGGCACAATCCGCGGCCGCCGGTCCCGCAACCACCCGCATCACGTCCTCGTGGTCAACGAACAGGATGAGGATGATGACGAAGAGGCCCAGTACGGCAACATCGACAAGGTCCGCAGCCCGATGCATCCGCTGCCCCTCACCCACATTGCCATGCCCCAGCAGAAGCCCGATGACGAGGCCGGCGCTTATTATGGCCCGACCCGCGAGCAGACGCACTTCTCCCCAGACACCGCGTACCACGGCGCCACAGGTCAGGTCGATCCCCAGCTTCTTGGTCCAACACCGCCACCCCACGGGAACCGGCGCACGTTTTCCTTCAACAAAGTCTTTCGACGAACGCCCCAGCCTTCTGAAGAGGAACAGGTCGGGCTCGTCAAGGAGCCTAGTGGCGACGGCAGAAGAGCGCCGGGACCACCAGATGGAGGATCACAGCCTCCACCCCCAGCTTTCATCTAGGCTAGAAAACTAGGGAAGTGGTGGTGATATTTTGCATTCTGGCGGCGTTTTTCGGTATCATTTGATGAACATGCGTCTTGCGGTTTTCTAGCTTCGACGCTGCACACACCGTGTATTTATCTATGACGTGTTGTTCTTTTATTGCTGCTTTTGTTTAATCTCTTTCTTTTATTCCTCTGTTTGTCTCTCTCTTAAATGGTCCACGGTATAGAGACGAGCGATACTCTTGGTTTGGGCTGGGACGGACAGTCATGACATGGCGGATACCCACATCGCGTGTAAGCAAAGTCAAAGTAAAGGGGCTTGAAGATATATGCGTTTAGCTCTGGGCGTATGGAGAAAAAAGGGTGGCATCGTGCTTTTGTGCAAACACAAATGACGGTTGGGAAGGGGGCAATGTGCTTTTGTATATGGGGTATAGAACAGGATAACTCATGACGAGCTTGTGCTTGGACTAGCAATACATGATGTACATGATTGGGACAGCTACCATTCCTGATAAATATGGTCTTTGAAAAGAATTGTGTAAATTTATTATCCATCTGGTAGCAGAAAATAGTGTATATTTACAGCTTGAAATGACAACGCTACCTGCTTGAAACGAAAAAAGAAAATCCTATAAACGCCATGCGATGCCTTTTATCACATTGATTGCCAATGCCGCTCCTATACCGTACCAATTTAAAATTCCACAAGAAGGGAAGCTGGGATCTTTTTCGCATCGCCCGCTACAATATAATCGAAAACATGTCGAAGTGAAGGAAGAGAAGCCATTGTTGTTGAATGCGCCGAGTGACGCCACTCAAGCTACATGAGCTGTCGACGGTGACTGTAAAGAGAGAAAGCTACCAGTCGACGGCCCATCCATTCTGCTCCAGAAACTCCTCGCACGCCTGTCGCAGGGCTAGGTTGGGCCGCAGGTCAGAGGCGGAGAGAGGCTCGCGGGTGAGAGGGTCGGAGGGGTGGCGGCGGAGATGCTCCATGATGGTGGCGCGTTCGTAGGATTTGCCTGTTTTTGTCTGCGGGGAGATGTAAGTATACTGTCTCTTTTGTATAAATCAATATCCAAAGGAAAACTTACAATGACGGGGTCGACCATAATGTCGAAACTAATATCGTCAATAGCCCAATCAGGAACCTCGCGCTTCTTCTGGTTCTGCGACCTCGAAGCTTCAAAAACACTACTCAGCGTCGCAATCTTTTCAGCTGCCTCCTCCTCAATCATCCTGCGCTCAATCTCGCTCTCCTCCGCCATGAGCATCTCATCCCTATCCCTCCTCAACAAATCCAGCATGCGCTCCTCCACCTCGCGCTCCAACCGCAGGCGCTTCTTCTCGCGATCCCCCCACCGGTCCTTCTTGCACTTTAGAACCATGGCCGTGACGGCGCCGAGCGACTTGTCGTTTGTGGCGGCGCAGAGCTTGTGCGCGGCGAGGGCGTTTTCGAGGGCGCTGTCGAAGTCGCGGATGGAGAGCTGGGCCTGGGCGAGGTAGTAGTGGGCCTTCATGTTTTGGGGGGAGAGGGACAGGCAGGTCGTGCAGTCGGCGATGACGGATTCCCAGTGGCCGAGCTTGAGGCGGGCCATGGCGCGGTTGGTGTAGAGGGCTGGGTTTTTGGCGTCGGCGATGATGCTGTGATGTGCTTTCGTGTGAGATTGGGGTAGTGGGCTATATGGTGTTGAGGGAAGACTTACGCCTTAGAGTAGAGGCCATCGGCGCCGATGTAGTCGCCGGCTTGGAAGTGCTTGTTGCCTTCTTCCTTGAGTTGTAGCGATTTAGACATTTTGGAGGCGATATTTGTATTGTATTATATAAGGTAGGTTGGTTGGATGAGGAAGCGCGGACGATATAAACGGGTTTGATCGCAACAAAAAGAGCCGAGGTAGGATCGATGTGTATGCCTAACAGCGGGAGCAAGGCATGCCCAAGTACGGGAGGGGATTCGATTGCACTGCGCTGTTTCGGCCAGCCAAGCCTCCCAGGATTTTTATGCCTCTGCCGTCGTACGTTGTGTCTTCGTATCACCGGACTTTGGAGAGAGCTGGTGCCCGATTGCGCATCACACACAGGCCGCGGAGGGGGTGGGAAAAGCGACTGGTAAATAAATGAACGTCTAATCTTCACCGAGGCATTGATAAGATATGGTTGGCTATCCGATTTGTCGCAAGATTTATCGCGTGATTAGCTTGGCGGGAGAGAGGGAACAAAGACAAAGGAGCAGGTTTGGGTTGGCGCTGTGGATGTTTGGCATTTCAAGGTTGATATTGGGAGCGCATGGATTGGACCTGGCAGAAAGCGGTAATTGGACCCTGAAATCTACATCGGGCGGCTGTGGCGGGGTCCCGCACCGGCGGAGTTTTGGAGGGGGATTTCTAATGATAGGAGATGGAACATTCGAGAAGGGGAAATTGACACTTTGAGGTGGAAGACTGCATGTTTGGATATCGTGGAATACCCTGAGAGTGATGGCTTGATACAGATAAATTGAATAGAAAATAGTGCCCGTAAGAGATGTTCAGCTGGTTTTGATCGAAATGGCACATGCATGAGGTTAAAGTGAGGTGAGGCGATCTACAAGCTGTCAGTGACTGGAATGTTCCTGTAGAACATAGGTGGAGTCCGCCACATGGCCTTGGAACCTTGTTGGTTCACTTCACGACGGAAACTTAGACACCGCACTTAGACAAGTGCCACAGTTGGAAAAGGATGTTTATTTTAATAAACTCAGTGTATTTAGACAACAAGCATTCTATTCATTCTCTCATAATACTAACAATGACTACAAAGTAAACACTTTTACTCTAATTCGTCTATCAATGCAGCTCCTTCTTCCCTCACTGGTCCATCACCAACACGTTTCTGAATCGAGGCTTTCCGGCAATCAAGTCATCAATCGCCTTCTGCGCCTCCGCCAGAGGATATCGCTGGACCAAGCAGCGGATTCCGTGTCTAACAGCAAACGAAATCGCCTCCTCGCTGTCAATGGCGTGTCCACTCGCCCAGCCGTGAACGCTCGTTCCCTTCATCACCAGAGACACGGTGTCAATGGGAACAGGTCCGAGGAGGGTAAGGTTCAGAAGCTTTCCTCCAGGTGCCAGAGCCTTGACAAGGGCGCTGACCATTTCGGGGTTGGGGGCGGTTTGCACAATGATGTCGGCACCGCCCAACTTGAGAATCTCGGCGACGGCATCGGAAGTCTTAGTGTTGATGTAGTGGTGGGCGCCGAGCTCTTTAGCAAAAGTGGCCTTGTCATCTCCTGATGAGAGGGCAATGACTTCATAGCCCATCTTGTTGGCGTACTGCACGGCAAGATGGCCCAGGCCACCGAGACCATTGACGACGACGTTTCCTCCCTGCTCAACATGCAGCTTGCGGATTCCGTTAAAGACAGTGACTCCAGCACACAGGAACGGCGCAATCTCCGCTGGGTCAACTTCCTTGGGCACGCGCACAGCGGCCTCATCTCTTAGCAAAACATACTCAGCATAGCCACCATCAAAGCTAACGCCGTTGACAGCCTGATTGTCGCAGTACTGGAATTGAGAGCGCTGGCACTGGCGGCAAGTCCCGTCGTGACCACCGTGCCAAGGACCACCGACTCGTTGACCAACGGTAAGGCGGGTAACGTTCTCGCCAACGGCGACGATGTCACCGACGAGTTCGTGGCCGGTGACTCGGGGGAACACGGGGCCCACGTGGCCGCTGATGACGGAGACATCTGAGGAGCAGACACCGCAGGCGAGGACCTTGACGAGGACTTGGCCGGGGCCGGGCATTTTGAGCTCACGCTCTTGTTGGGTGAAGGGGGCGTTGGCCTCGAGGGTGACCATGGCCTTGTAAGTCTTGGGGAGAGACATTGTGATGTTTGTGGTGATGTCTTTTGTTATGGTAGGGAAATGATGTAGTTTAAGAGTAGTGTATCACTTAGGTGATGATGTTGTGGATTGTTATGTCGTTTGTTGTTGAGTTTGATCCTCATTTCAACGGTCGACAGTTGGTTGATATATATATGCGTCTTCACATATCATAGTTGCCTCTTGTATCCATACACCAACAGGATAGTCTTTACAGACATGACAAAGCATCGGAGATGGAATAATTGTGAACACATCAAATCCGATATAACATACGGAAAAAATGCAATGTCTAAAGAAAAATAGAAAAATTAACAGCTGAAAGAGCTTCTGGTTCAACCAATGCGCTGTTTCAATATCAGTATTTCCGAGGAAACCTTTGGCAGTAGCGCTAGTTGCAGGTCTCTTCTCGGAGTTTGAGTTGGTCTGGGTGGGTTCCCAAGCGCGAAAAGTCCGGGCTAAACATGTCAAGGCCAGCAGCACCTTGCACTTGTGCAACCCGATTTCAAACAAGGTTAAGCGTAATTCCTATTTGGGTCGCCTTTTTATAGAAGTGTTACTGTGAATGGATGAGTTTATTGTTGCCCTGGTGTAAAGTATGTACACGGCTTTGATGATGCTACGTATGCGGCGTCATATATACAAGTACCTATAGAGCAGAAATACATATATGGCATATTATTATGGATTTTGATAAGGTTCAATCTTTTCGCACCTGTAGAAATTATAGTAGCAGTAGTATGGTTTACTTAATTGACTTGGTGCGCTCTGCTATTGCTGCTTCATCTCAGGCTTCATCCAAATTTTGGTGGGGGTTCTTAACTCCGGACGCGAGCTTCTTGAACACCACAATCGAGCTGAGGAAAAATGGATAATCGAATATATATATAGATTACAAAATACAAAAATAACATTGAAATATTTATGTCGCTCTACAGACAAAATCTCGTGTATTTGACGCCTACCTTTTTAACGGAAAGACGATATTCGACTTACACGTCCATGAAGAGAGTAGCCACTGCACGACCTACGCAGTGCCTATTTGCATCAAGGTTAAGTTAGGGCTTAATCACCTGCGGGAAACGTGATGGCGGTTCATCTTGCCGGAGCTTGGTTCAGACGAGCTTAATTCGGGCGCTAGCGATATAACACTGCTTCTTGTTGTAGAATTGACTCTATACTCTACATCTTAATAAAGCTTCTCTTGACTTGGATTACTGCTGCGACTACTGTATTGAGCTTACCCTTGACAACTACTTGTACTTTTTATTCGCGCGATACATTATGAAGCAAAATATCTGAAATATAAAAATCTTGTAAATAATTTGACATACTTGTGGAATGTACCAGATAGTAGCATTTACATTTCACCCAAATTCGCTGCATTTGCAGAGACAATGATACTTGTATCGAGAGGTCATTGCAGACTGGATTTTTTTTAGTTGTAAACATGGAAAAGTGGACCCTCGTGATTCCCTCTAACAGGCGTTCATGAGTGCTTCAGCAATGCAAAAGATAACCTTAAAACACTTTACTAGCTTTATTAAAAGATGTATACTTGGCAAGTGAAGCGTCAATGATCTCTACTGAGCCGTCTTATCCCCGGGATGACGTTGACGTTGATCTTGAGTCTGTTTTGTTCTCTGTGTGGCAACTCTTACTTCCGGTGCGCGAGCTGTGCTAGACAACAGGGATCGGGAATGCTGGTTGCGATTGTGACTGTAAACCCGACAAGGTCTTATCCCGATCGGCCCCACTCGGGAATACCCTCATGCTTTGTACATCTCAACGGAAGTGATTCCTGACATTCCGAAGCAGTAAGCAAGAGGATTATACTCATAGAAAAGTAAAATATAAAACACTCTCTGCCTCAAGTTTTTGAAAAGAAAAAAGCAATTAGAATTGACTGAATCAAAAGACAGCCACTGTGGTTCAGTGCTAACCGCTTAACTTACATATTCACATACTGTACCATTTACAAGTTTTACCCTTCAAAGCAACTCCATCCAGCGTCTCAACATGTCTCAAGTATATCTCATTACAGGAGCATCCACCGGCTTCGGTGCCTTGGCAGCTCGAGCCATTGCTAAAAGAGGCCATACCGTCTTTGCGGGCATGTACTCGCACAGCGGCAACACCAAAGAGTACGAAGATGCCATTTCAAAATACGCCAAAGAACACAAAGTGGACCTCCGGGCTGTCCCCCTCGATCTCCTATCACAAGACTCCGTCGATGCAGCTGTGAATAGCGTCGTTGGATCGACCGGGCGGATCGACGCCGTGGTCCACAACGCAGGCCACATGAGCTGGGGTCCTGCCGAGAGCTTTAGTGCAAAGCAGCTGCTTCAGCTCTACGACATTAACGTGGTTGGCTGCCAGAGACTTAACCAGGCGGCGCTACCACATATGCGAAAAGCACGATCTGGACACTTGATTTGGATTTGCAGCAGCTCGACATATGGTGGAAAGTCTCCCATGATTGGGCCCTATTTCGCCGCCAAGGCCGCACAGGATAGTCTTGCGCAGTGCTATGCTCATGAGGTATCGCTTTGGGGAATTGAGTCGACTCTGGTATCACCAGGAGTCTTCACAAAGGGTACCGATCATTTTAAGGATGCTGCAAACCCTGCATATCCCGATATCGCGGCCGAGTACGAAGCTGGTCCTACCAAGGGCCTTAGCGAGGACACGATGAGCGGCACGGCAAGCCTACCACCGCCAGATGCCGACCCTTCCATGGTTGCGGATGCGCTAGCTGAGCTTTCAGATATTCCGAGGGGCAAGAAGCCGTTTAGAATTTGTGTTGACCCCGTTGGGGATGGTGGAGACGCCGCTGCGTTGGTAGTTGACAACAATAAGGTCAACTTTTATCGCCGGATGGGGCTGGAAAGGTTCCTAAAGGTTCAGTTGTGAGATTACTTTTGAGGGCTATTTTATTAAATACCCGAATGTTGGGCTGTTGATGTATTCATAAGAGTAATTGTTACTCTTTCTATGTAATTCTATGAACCGATAATGACATGTGTAGCCAGCCCCATTTGAGCCCCTGTTGTCATAGCGATGTGTCCCTTTCTTGAACCAAACTCTCTAACTATATCTATTACATGTAAATCACTCTCACTTCAACTGTAAACTCACGTCAGATCATAAGCATAGCGTATGACCCTGTGAGTGCTCCCAATCAGTATGGGATGCGAGGGGCAAATCGCATTTGCGAAGCGCCAACGTCATATACAGCCAGCACATTGTGTAGCCATGTCGCACCAAGAATAGATGGCCTACCACTAGCTGTAGGTTGTACACCCAGAGCACACATATCATCAACTCTCACATCCTGGAGGATGAGATCTTTTGGCGACATGTAGAACGTCTGGTCCGCGATCTCAATGCCAAATTCAGGTGCAGTAGCGTTGCAGGGTACAAGGAAATTGCCTAGAGCCTCGGGAGGGGAGACGGGCGCCTCAGGGAATTTCGCATATAGGGCTTTGGTTACGGTGGGTGACAGCATTGTGAGGAATGTACCGCTGTCGACAACATTAAAAATGCCAGCTCCAGGAATTCTTTCATCGGCTCCTTTGGAACCACCAACGACGTAGTTTTCCGCAACAATGGTGTAGAAAGTAAAGTTTGTCCTTCTACGAGCGTCTCCGCTGTTCAAATTGTCGGCGATCAGGATAGGAGTGCTGGCAAAATTGGGTTTGATCGGTACCGGGGGCAGCCCCCCCAAAGCAAAAGTTCCGCCGTTGCTACGCTCCATAGCAATACCGAACAAAGGTGCTGTAAGATTCTTTCGGAAGACGTTGGCTAAAAAGCTGTTGTATGGAATTGTAGCATTGGCGACATCTGGGGTAAGAACAGTCTCATTGCCAGCGAACGCGCCGGGAAACGCACTCGTGAGCAAAGGATAGGATAGGCCGATCAAGCCGTCGACTTCTCCCTGAGCTCCAAAGTTGATGAGATTGGCAATAGAAATCTCCTGGTCGGGAATAGTAATGCCAGCTACAGAAACGGACTCGTACCCCAGACTGCCGGCAACAATCTGACCACTACCATATCTAACGTCAAGATGTTGATCGCGGATTTCACCTCCCGAATACGTGCCTTTGAAGGTGGTGGTAAAATTGCAAACACTGCTGCTTTGTACAGTCAGATTTGCTGAGACACACTGGAAATTTTCGCCCGGTATCCAGAGATCACTTGAACCAGTATCGAAAATGAGCTTCAAAGTCTGGTTCCCAACTATGACTTCGCCAGCTAGCTCTGTGTTTGAAAAGACGGAAGCGAGAGCGCCCTCTCCGAACTTTTGAAAGGTGGATGAACCCGGCGTGTCGCTGCGTGAGAGGATCCCGGATACTTCATGCGCAGAGGATGATCGAGCTTTAACGCGGGTGAGTCGGATGGTGTTGGTTGTGACAGTATTTGGACTTGGATCCTGGAATGGAGCTGGGGACCTCATTTGAAGCAGTGACTCTGGCTGTGTTTTCTCTATGCTTCGCGGTAGTAGGGGGCTCGACGCGGCCAAATAGGCCTGCATGAGGACCGACCATGGGAGTACTGTCTTCATGGTGGTAATCGAGACGCTCTTTTGAGATTAAGAAAAAAAAAAAAAANAAAAAAAGGTTTGCCAACCTGTAAATGGTGGTGTATTTGTATTTAATCTGATTGAATGCGAATTTGATGGTGAACTCCAAAGCTATCATGCTTGGTATAGGTTGTGTTTATATAGCAGGACATATCTTCATCAATCGTCTTGAAACCCAGTTTGGGCTGAAAATAGTTCTATTTTAAGCATCCTAGGACTTGAATAGGGCTGTGGTTAGCACAGCCATAACTCAATACCCCAGTTCCTGTTGGTAGATCTGGAGCTAGTTCTTATGGGGATCATCGTGATCACCACATCAATTGTCTGGCGGCACGCTGTGATTGGGTCGGTGATTTGTCATGCTATAATCATGATAATACCGATGTATCGGAACTATTACATTGGTAGCCCTATGCCCGAGCGAAATACGATACTTGAGCAATTCTATTATTCTCATCACCAGAGTTGTTATATGTGTAGGAATATTTGATTGCGGTGCTTTTACTCAAACAGAGACTGTTCAGGAGTTAGATGCTTGACATCCTGTCCCTGCCGAATTAATTGGAGGAGTCAACGATAAAATCTCTTTGCTCGTATTATCACTACACTCATTGAGGCTCACATACCTGTATTTAGTACCTCCACTGCCCCATCGATCGTCTCCTGATCTTGAAGGCGCAGACACGGTGTGGTGACCAGCAAGCGAATTAAGCGAGTCAAACATATACATAAAATTGGCCCAAATAAGCCATGAGCGATAGAGCACACTAAGAATAACAGACGGATGTAGAAAAGGATTGTCGGGCATGGTTCCTAATTTATGAGCAATGCCTGACACATTGCTTATTAGCAAAACCTTGACACTTGATTGACGGAATATCAAGAGATACGGCTTGCGAGTTGGCTCAAGTTAATTTACCGACCAGTCAATGCCTTGGGGCTTAGGTTGTGGGCTGATCCGCACAAATTGGGTCAAGCAGAACTTATAAACTGACATAATTGTGGGTAAATCTTAGTTTGATGAATCACCCCATTTTCCGAGTTGGGGTATAAGATTATAAGATGAAATTGCCTCTGACGGCAAAGTGGAAATATGACGCTGGTTTATATAGGAATTAAATCAATGATATCAGTCACATTGAACAACACTCCTTATTAGTGCTCAGATATAAGTTGTAAAATTGTTGAAAACAGTTTCATTGCTGAATAACATGCATGGACGCAGGGTGATTAAGGTACGTGGGCTAAGCTATCACCTGCATCTTTCACAGCTTTTACTCTTTGACATGGGAAACATCACTCTCAACGTCTTGCTCAAAACTTGATACATAAAAGTTTCAGCTTTACTAGGTATATTACATAGTTGAGGTAGTAACGAGTTTTTGAAATATAATTCTTGTTCCAGAAAACAGGCTTGGCCAGGTATCTTCGTATCGAGCTTAGGGTAAGCTTCTGCCTTTATAAGTCTCCTTTTCAATGTTCATTTCTCGTACCAAGACTGTCTCTATGTCTCCGAGCTTTCTTCATGACGTCTGTCTTTTGTATCAGTTGATGCCGCTCTTCGACAGCACCGATGTGTCGTTCTTTCATTTTCCTTTCTTTTTTCCCTGATTCTCAATCATAGTGTCCACTTCATATCCAGTCTAACTGTCTCTTTAGACATATTCTCCGCATTGACACACAAAAACGACCTTCTTTAATTTGTCAGGTCTAGCTTCCATGCCCTTAACTCCCCGAAAATTGAACTTGGTAGCATCAAAGACAAGGCCCCCCTGCTCTTTATCTTCGCCTTCTTTGGATCGCATATACCTACCCCCCACTACTCCATTCTCTGTGTCTCTATTTGGCCATGACGCGGGGTACTCGGTCCCACGAAGAGCTGCCAGAAGCCGATTATGGGGCGAATGACTTCAGATTGTTTGTTAAGATGGCCAAGATGAGTTATAGTTGCAGGTGGAAGGGGCCGGAATTCAACGGCTAAATGGGATGGGTGAATTCCATCCCCCATGCAATGCGACTTCCCCGCAAACTGAACCCCACGATCGTACAACTTCCGGAATACAGGTTCCGAAAATTAATGCCGGTCCAGACCAGACCAATAGGGAACCCCTTATAATTAAGCAGAATTCTTTGTTTCTAAGATCTTGGGGCACATTGAGCGGGTGAAAGCAAAGAAAAACAGAACGTGGGCGGTTAAATATAAACTCTCCGGTAAGTGATCTGATATCCAGGGATCGTGGTCCGGCAGATATTACAGTATCATGCCATCAGAGCCGGTGAGTGTCATTGTAACATTGACTGAACTTTTTCTTTTCTTTTGGCATATAAAAAGACGAGAGAATTCGCAATAATGGCAAGAAAATGTCAGGGATTTTGTCAACTTCATTACTCAAGTCCAAGTTTACTCAATCATAATGCGTGGCAGACTTTTGTTCCTGATTCTTTCCCTCGGGGTCGGGGATTCCCTTGCAAACAAATCCAAGAAGCGCAGGCCATGGAGTACTTTTGAGCAGAATGTGATATTCCAGCCAGATAGCAGCCATGGTGTCTCCTATCCACGACTCACAGAACTGTCTGACGGCACAATTCTTGCAACCGCAGCATATTCTGGAGATCACCCTCCACATTTTCCCATCTTTGCCAGTGAAGATGGCGGCGCGACATGGGAATGGCGAAGCAACTTGACTGACCAGGTCAATGGACTGGGCTTTGGGTCTCAACCTGCCTTGGCTGAGCTCACTTTTAATCTTGGAGGCTTCAAAACTGGCACCGTGCTCGCGAGCGGCAACAGTGCTGGAGCCAACGGTACAAACATTGATCTTTACGCAAGTACTGACAAAGGCGAGACATGGAAATTTATCAGCAATGTGGCTAGGGGAAGTGCTCCCAGTACTCAAAATGGAAACCCTTGCATTTGGGAGCCGTTTATCCTGTGAGTCTTGCAACCCTTGACTGTGCTGTCTCCTGAACCTTGGAACTAATGTCAGCCGCAGCCCTACAAACAACACAGTCGGTGTGTTTTATTCTGATCAGCGAGATCCCTTACACGGCCAAAAGCTGTCTCACCAGGTTTCGACTGATCTGAAGAATTGGGGCGATGTTGTAAATGATGTCGCTTACCCGCTGTATACCGACCGCCCAGGAATGACTGTCATCGATTACATCCCACCTCTGAAGAAATGGATCTTGGTTCATGAATTTCCAGGCGGAGACTCATGGTCTGGTGCCGGATATCCCGTGTATTACAGGCTCTCGGATAGTCCCTTTGACTTCCGATATGCCTATGGCTACCCCATTGTTGTCAACGGCGTGCAACCTAGCAGTAGTCCATACGTCGTATGGACACCAGAGGGTGGCATCAATGGCACTATTGTCGTCTCAGACGCCGACCACCAAAGTGTCTTTACCAACCGAGCCAATGGTCAGCCTGATCAATGGGAGGAACACAATTCTCCTCAGCCAAAGGCATACAGCCGTGCCCTTCATATCTTTAGCAGAGACAAGAGTCGCCTCATGATCCTCGGTGCAGGTAACTTCCCGGGCGTTGATCCCCCAGGAACAAACCGACCACTTTATGCAAGCGTTGTGGAGATTCAGGACATATTGCGGAACAAACCAGGAGAATGAAACTAGTCACAAGCCAGATAATGTTTTAAGGTTGATATGCGTTATTCCTTTGGACTCGGGGCCATATATAGTTTTTATTGTTACAGATTGTTAGCTATGTTCACAATTTTACCATGGCTGCAGGTGGATTGATAAGCTTTCGATGCTGGTACGTCAAAATAGGAATTAAAACTCGCTACACATCTTTAGAGCGTTAAGGTTTAACCTTAAAGCGACCTCCGAGTTTCCTCTCGTTCACTGTAGCCTCGAGGGTAACCTTCATATATGATGAAGACTTACATCCTTCCAGCGCAGTGATCTTCTTTAGGTCCAAGCCCTGGTAGCGATTGGAGATTCTTCGTTCTAAGTGACGAATACTCTTAACATTTCACTTTTTATTTCAGTGGACGCGGGGAATGCGACTCGTGGTGTCGACCTTGTCGAGAACTCCACCATAAACGCTTTCATCGGGGGTTGGGTCGCCCTTTTCGTGGGATATTAGCATCCCTGAATATGTCCGGTGCATCTCAATGGGTTTGTTACTGATGTAAGTAGGAACAGACAACATTCCGGGGCTCAGGAGCGCCTCTTCATCGCCATCCTCATCAAATAAGAACCCTGTAGATGGCTTTGATGGTAGCATTGTCTCTTGCGAAGACGACGGAGACAAGGGTGGGCTGCGTGGGTGCCTCGTATCTTTGCGGTCTTTAAGGGCCGTTGAGGGAAGTTTGGCAATGGTCTTGTCTTCCGTCGACTTTAATCTGGCAGTTCGTTTCTTGGTCCTGAGCCGATTCAGAATAACACCGTTATCCGAGTCGCTGTTGTCACCGTAACAATCTGGGTATGTCTCCATCTCATCCTTGTTATCGGCCTTGACATCAACAGCAATGCACTGTTCAACCTGCTCGTTAAAGCGAATCTGTCTCCGCTTAGCACTGGTGGATGTAATTCCAGAAGACTCCGTCGGAGATGCCAGGCCGCTGCTATCAACACTCATTCTCCTTGAAGAGAAGGGGTAGGAGAAGTCATCGACGGTTCCGCGCCTGTTGTTGCTAGGTTGCAAGATCCCTTGTGTTTCTTGTGCCTGGATGGTGGTTGCGGCTTGATCTAAAAGTGAGGTGGTGGACAACGGCCTTTGAAGCGTAATCTTAGACATGCTCCTCTTCTTGAGGATCGGCTTCTTGTTTAGATTGACCTGTGAGTCCGTCTTGAACTGTGAGATGCTTGATCGTTCTACGCGGGCATCGTGAATAGGCTTGGTCGCTGATTGCAACGGACCATACAGCCAAGTAACATCGGAGTCCTTGAGCCTGTGACGTCTTAGTCATTGATCACCTCCAAGACAAGATGATTCAAATACATACCAATTAATGCTTTCGGCAGAAACAGTCTTTAAATCGTTTTTCACTTTCATCCACACTCTCCAAGAAGCGTTCTCCAATCGCCAACTATTTGGAAAATCGCCGCGCCGAGTCACAATGTATCTCCAGGATGGCCCGATGTCCTCTTCCTTCCAGTCATGGGACAAGTAGTCAACGTGGCGCGAAGGCCTGGTCAAAACGGCAGTGTCATCCTCAGCGTGCTCAGTGATTGGGGGGGTTCCTGGTCTGGAGGTGTCATTGGAACCGCCATCGGAGCTCTCGTGCTCGGGGGGCCATTCCGTGTAAGAATCATCGCCATCGGGGCTCCGGGGAGGCTCGAGGTTGTAATCTGAGTGGATTTTGGGATGGGCAAATGGCTTCTCCTGAGCAAAGGTAGGAAACAAGATGTGGTCTTCCAGAGAAGTTATGAGAGTTTGGCCGCCGTCGTGCATGGGGGTAATTGAGAAATTAGTAGCTGGGGTAGAGACACAGGAGGTAATGGAGGGATTGGTAGTCGGGGTAGAGATACAAGAGGTGATGGATGAGCTAGGCATCACATAATGGTCTGCAATGCTGGGTGTCGTCATGGCTGTTGGTTCGCCGTTTATGTCAAACATACGCCCCAGTTTGGCACTTGCCATATCGACTGTCGTAGCAAGATCAACAGATTGACATCTCAGGGTGTTTGCGATGTTGTGGAATGCTTCAGCTAATGGAATAACGTAGCCTCCGCCAAATGCGTCGGCAGCAACGACGTAGCCGTAGACCTCAAGGGTTGTCTCGTTGACCACCCATGATCCTGAATCTCCATCGAGAATTTCTGCTCACATTTTAGATGATCGACTCCAAACCTAGAATAAATGGAGAGGGTTACATACGCTTATGGCCGTCAAGGTTTAAGATGAGTGTGTCGACAAACCCTCTTCCAGGGCCAAGAAGGAGTCTCGAAGGCAGAGCCGACAGAGATCCCCATTTCAGCCCTTCTGATCCGCTCGCAAGGACGGCTGGCTGTCTCTTACCATAAACACTAAACGGCAAGACGGGCATCACGAGTTCATAATCCCGGAAGTTAAAGACTCCGCCCTCCTGAGTCTCATCGTGTGACATCTTCCTTGGTCGAATGAGGTTCGGCTTGTAGCTGATCATATCAATAAGAGCCCAGTCGTAGTACGACTCCGGTTCATCATACTTTGTATCGGTCGCTGCCGATCGATATCGCGGTGAATCCTTCGAAATGGAACCTATCTTGCTCAACTCGTCGGCCGCCCATGACGAACTGGCATCTGGCAGAGCCATCGGGAGTTCGTCCATCGTACACAATGGTTCAGCCTCATGATCCTGCTCTTCGTCGGTTGAATCACAAGATTCATCCTCGCTATCAGAATCAGAAAGCTCGAATATCCAGTCGTCAGAACACCTGGACTGGTCGCTCTCCGTGCTGGTCGCCAGGTCGTCCTCCAGGTCATCCAGAAGGATATGGCCGACGGTCAACCCGTATAACTTTATCTCTCCATTCGACCAAGAAGCCTTTATGACACCACCAAAGGTACATCTTTTGTCGACACCGGAAGCCTGTCGGATAACTATGGGCGCTCCGCAATATGTCTCGCTTGTATAACCCTCGTTCTCGTCAACGATCGGAATGAGAACATCAATGTCTCCTTCTGCCTGTTTCGTCTCCGGCTCTCGACCGACGACAAAGACTTCAAACGATGGTTGGCCGTCTTCGGGCAAGCGTAAAGCTCTGACGGATTTCTTGTCGAAAAACTTTCTGACCTTCTTGGATTGCTGCTCCGGACACAACACGACAATGCACGGCTTCGCATCGCCTTCAGAGCGGCCCAGGACCATCAATCTTATGGAAATCGGACAATGTTTCTTGCGAATCGTGCTGCGAATATACTCTAGCAGCGGCTTCTCAAGCAGCGAATGCACATGATGGAAGCGGGAGATCGTGGCAGTGTCGACACTCTTGTCGAACTCTGCGAAGCCGGTGATAGGCGTGGGGGCAGACGGAATGGATTGGCTCTTGCCGTTGACACTGGCGTTGGCGCTGAGGCACGTAATTCGTGTAGACTCATCTATAGATGGCTTGTCGTTGGGCGACGGGAATTGGGTGCTGCTGTATCCTGAATCTTGTCGATCGTCGGTCATCGATGGTCGGACGGATGTGGGGGTGGTATTCATTGTTACACCCGCTATCGTATTACCGACTCAACATGGGAGGGAGAAGAGAGCCGTTGTACAATAAAAAACCGCGTGTAACTTGAAGCATCAAGAGAAGGTCTCGTAGACGAGAGGAGAAATAACAATGGAACGTTTTCCTTCGCGTCGCGCAGGCTTAGCAACGGGCTCCGAAGCCTTTCGAAATGTTTGGTTGGGCTCCAATAAATACATACTAAGCCACAATCCTGTCAATTGAGCCCGTAGGGAAGCCTTACAATCACCTTATGACAACATTGGCCAGTTGTGCTCTCCCAGCCTCCAAATAATACATGTAAATGCGTTGACCTGCCCATATCGAGGGCCTTTTCGTTTTAAAGATAAACTGCTCGTCACATCCAGACTCGGAGTATGATCGGCTCTCTGGCATGTCCTTACCCGCTCAAGAGCATCACTGATGCCGAGTTACAGAAGCTCACCCAAGCACTCTGGAAGTGGAACATTTGCCAGGCGTGTCAGAATGCCGAGGCGTGCACAACCTTGGGATGCTCATGGAGGCGCTCAGCTCGGTTAGAACGCTTCTTTGACTTTTACAAATATGTGACGTCGTCCTATGTCCCAGATTTGCTGCCTGCCAGCACCCCGGCGTTGCGCAACCATGAAGACGTTTTCGATATCATCAGGCTACTCCAGGCTCATCCCGATACGAAGCGCTCAGAGTTGACGCATGAATACTTCTCCAAGCGGGATAAACCACCTTCTTCCAGTGATCAGCATTGGGCCTTCAACCTTGCCGTACAAGTCATGTCCATGGTCAAGTGTTCAGCCGAAAACCAACCCTCGAGCCTGCTAGAACTTGGCACCCAGGCAGTCCAGTGGCAATTCGATGAGTCGCTCGCTGAATTCATATCAAGAGCGTTTCCGCAAAAGGATATAGGCAATCTCCATGTTCACGATGACTTGGGTGAAATTAGAGATATTAAACCGGCCTTAACAGCCAGACGCCTAAAGAAAATTGCAGGGCTGAGCTTTCGAGGGACTGATGACCTGCGAAACCATCTGAGGATGGACGTCAAAAGGGGAGTTGTTGAGATTTACCATTACACAAGCGTCTTGAGGGAGCATTTGGCGGCATCGCAAAAGTCACACAACCCTTTAGACTTTGAGGACTCTATCCCAGTGTATGACAAAAGTTTTGATGAGACCTGTACCTCGCAAAAGGCAGGCAAAAATTGCGTCGATCTCAGAGGAAACATTCCCAGACAGATCGCCCTCGAAGCTCTGGATTCAATGCAAAAGATCCTCTTCCCATTTGACTCGGACTCAGAGCAGATTCTTTGTGACCTGGTGTCCAAAGAATCCTTCGACCCTGATTGCCTGCGATATGATTCGGCCGTGTATCGGAGGGAAGGTGAAGAAGCTGCATCTTACAACTATTTCGGCGGGCGACTCGTGGACCTATTCAAGGAGCTGGAGGACCCCAGCCCCCGTGGTATACTGGAGAAATGGCTTCAGCGCAAAAGCGGCGCTAGGTATATGATGATGGCGACGCTCATTGGCGTTATTATAGCGATTATTCTGGGTGTTCTCGGGCTGGCTGTTGGGGTATTCCAGGCTTGGGTGTCGTACGAAGCTTGGAAACATCCTGTGAGTTCTGGGAACTAATCCGGTCTCCAAAGCGGTTAAGAGTTTTCACATGCTCTACCCCGGTCGTCTTAATAGATGCAAAAATACAGGTTCATGTATTCCGTATACTGGCGCCATAAGAACGAAGGTTTGATGGGTTGTAGGGAATGAGCTGGCCGTACAAGAGACTGCCGCGCTCGAGATTGACAGTCTTGCAGTGGTTGGGAAATATATCGGCTTCGTCTAAGAGGGCAATGTGCTTCAATCGATCTGATAACACAAAATCGGACAAGTCGTTTCCTTGCTGAAGGGAGCTCTATTTTTTGGGGAAGGTTCTCTTTGCTAATTGTAGGTATACTGTCAGTGGTTTTCTCTGCGAAGTGCTTTCCTATTATGAGCTTGTCGTGTAGAATAAACACCATGCCTCTACCGTGTTGTTGAAAACCGCCCCATGTTACTGTGAATCTGCACCAAGAATTGGGCTAGCTTAGGTCTTATTCGGTGATATAAGGCGAGTCATCGAAATATGTGGCGCCAAACGTGGCCGTAAATAACAAGATGCCCCCTCAAGTAACTCCGCTTGTTTTCTTCGAATGAGTGTCTAACAACCTCGCATTGCATGTAAGATATTTGCCTCTTGTAGTGTGGATATTCGTTTCGTTCGTTTTGAGTGCCCTTCTGAGCTAAGATTCGCGCGGATGCCTCTGCCGATGATGCTTTGTAAACTCATCGCTACCAAATATGACTTGGCTACAGATAGAGATTGCAGAGCTTCTTGCCTCGACCCACGGGTGCCTTATACAGGCTTCTTCGGGAGGTTTTTGTAACATAATTACAACCGGGGAGTTAGTTGAGCGATGCTCATGGTGATAGCGAGCCATATAAAATTGCTGATAATACAGGTGTGTATCTCCTCGACAGTGATCCGTAGAAGCAAGTATCCGATGGAGATGCTTGACAAATTTATTGTCACTCCGTACCAAATGTAGCAAAAACACCAGTATTGGACGATATGTTAACCTCCTCAAGCGGCAAGTTCATAAATTTGGACCCAATCTCCATGCTCTTGACCAGGCCTCGCTCCTGTGTGACCTCTCTTGCAACTCCGACTGTAGCCGTGCAGATATCTTTCCATGGTCCAAGTTGTTGGATATTGGCGCATAACAATGCCGAATTCTTCTATTATAGCCATGGCTTCGTTAGCTTCCGCTATAGTTATTGGGCTCGCCATGACCATAGATTCTTTGGCGTGAGAATAAATCAACCTTACGTACCACATTATCACAGGAGAGCGCCAAAACAGATATTCAATTTCCGGAAGGGGAATATTTTGCATTAATACCGATTCATCCGGGTGTGTACGGAAGGCAGCGCGGAGTCTTTCGCGCGGTGAATCCTTCGCGTCAGAGGAGGGTTGCATTCTGTTGAGATTATACATGTAGGTACATGTACTAGAAAGAGCAATATCGGAATATATCGGGATGTTCTCTAGGCACTCTGTATCGCGGGATTCGCTGCAACTAACACTCCGTGTTCTCATCGGTTCATCCGTCAATATTTGGTATGCTGTTTCGTTTGTGGCTTGGTCTCGGTCAACGGTTCTGGTAAAATACAGGATGCATGTGCGGGTACGAGCAGCTGTGGCACTGGCGGTATGAATGGCTAAAATCTTGCCAGCAATCCGATCACATTACTACTATACAAATCCCCAAGCTACTACCAAATAGAGAAGAGACGAAAGCGAGAATATCTAAGGAATAGCGACTAGCGACCCGATGATTCAAGAGGCCCGTCGCGTTGCTGATAATGGATCCATCAAAGGCGGGACGAGCCGTCTAATAGCGGCGCCATTGAAGCTATGGCCGGTTCCGAAGCCGGGGCTCTACCCGATGCTAAAGTGTTGTACGGTTCGTCTTTCGGTGATTCTGACAGCCACTTTTCTAGAGCAAAAGGGCGTTCAGCGAGACTTGGCCGATTGTCGACATTCCCTTTTGAGCTTTGTTGGGGACTGCTTTGCCCATTACTTCCTGCGCCCGGAATCGATCCAGCCTGTCCTTGTGTACTTGCCGCCTCGAGAGAGCTGCTGCGGCGAGGCTTGATGACATATGGTTAGCTCCATGCTAAATCAGTGGGTATCTAGCGGATCCAGGCTAGATCCAAGTATCATTGATAGTAGACGCAACTCAACGGGTAACAGCAGTACGATCTCTTGGACACACAGATGCCGAGTTTCGGACCAGGTACAGAGTATACTACTTACTGAAGTGCTCATGGTTGGTTTTAAGGTGTGTGAGGGTAGATATCTTTGAACTTGGGTGTGATAAGCTGAAAGGCAAGTACATGCAGTCAAGAATAAAGGTCAGACAGACAAACTGCTCGCCTCGATGGCATTCCGTCTAATGGAAGAGATCATTGCCAGCTTTTATCATCCACGCACGCTCTACATCCATCCTGACAGCATCACGAAAGGCCTTTGGAGAACTTCAACCAAAACTTTTGCGTGACTGCATCTGTAAACTCCGCAGACTTCGAACCCATCTGTAGATCTTTTGTCATGGTGGCCTTTCGCTCCAGCTTCCCGAAGATCTAGCCTTACCGAAAAGCACTTAGCCACTCTACCCCTGGCGGTGCTTCTATTGGACCTTGTCGAGATTCTTTGCTTGGTCAGGTATGGGTCCAAGTCGTCTTGTTCTGGATAGCCCTCCTCCAGCCACTCGTTTCACAATCTGCACCACTGCACCACGTCGACGCTGCAATCCAATGAAGACGCGTCGTTCATTTGGTGAGCAATTAGAGAACGACATGGGCACTGCAGAAGTGGCTGTGGGCATAGCGGGAGGCAGACACTGTAGCGACTTGGGATCGGAGGCTCGGACTTGACATACCATTAAGAGCGTGCATCACAGCAACACCAGTTTGGGAGGGGGGCGATAGGTGGAGACAGAGAGAGCGATGAGTACATGTATGTACATGTACAGTTGAAGGGCTGTGTCCCAGCTCCTGTTTTCATGACGTCCACTTCTTTCCTACTTCTGGCGGCACCGCACGTGGTACCAGTACCACTTATGTCTCTCCGAGGGCGGTAGGCCAGTGGGGGGTTTTGTACGGGCTGTGCTGTCTTAATCAACTCAACTGGGGGGGTCAACTGGGCTGTCTTGGCCAACTGCGTAGTACTTGTTTCAACTCCTCAGGTTAGATACTAAAGTACTTTGTATGATAGACGGAGACACTTCCAGTACTTATGTCCGGGCACATATATTTTACAAAAGAGCCGAGGGAAACACCTGTACAGGGACCAACGTCAGCGCCCTAAATCTGCCATCCCGCACCCCAAAGATCTCCTGCAGGTGCTTTATTACGGTGACACCTTTACTAAGGTAGAAGCCTGAATGGCCTTACAACATTGAATTGGATGCGTTGTTACTAAGCCACACTGCCTCAACAGAGAGATACCCGACGGGACCTTTTCAAACAAAACAGTTGAACCCAAAAGTGCTGATCGGCTTCCTCACCTTTTTGTAAAAAGGAAGATGAAAAGATTTATGGATTTTGAGCTTCAAGTTGATTTCTTTTAACCCTTTTGTTGTCACCTCATTACGAAGTTCTTGTCTTTTATTTTAGAGTTTGGAGTCAGTACTTTTTGGGTATTCTTTTCAATGGCATCAAATGGCTTCCATTTGCCAAATGCCCATAAGATCCACGGATCTCAAGCCGACAGCGGCCCTTCGAATGACGTCCCCCTTGTTCACAAGCCAGGCAATCCCAACTCTCCCTCCCCCATCCCGCTTCGGCACCTTGGCCAAGCGGAAAAGTACGAGTACGGCAGCTTATTCATGACATACCAACCAATGGCTAAGCTTGTTGTTTCCATATGCCCGTACTCCGTGCTTAAGCGAGAAATCGAAGAGACCCACAGAGGATATTGAAGTCTTGAGATAGTTGGTTAAAGGGCTGTGCAGGGGGCAGGGGGGGCTTTTCCCTTTCTCCACTGTCCAGCGATTGACTTGGCGTCGTACCCACTGATCAAAGATCCATATTCCAGTTCCTTTGTTCGTTTGCTGGCCCCAGCGCCCAGCGTGGTCGTCGGGACTCGTCAATTTCCGCCAACGGTCAGACTATGTCGCTATGGTTGACGAGCTCGCCCGGCCTGTTCCTCAAGTCACCGCCTGCGTATAGTCTCGCTGTCACGCAGGCTCATCATAAAACCTCCATCCCCCGACTTAGAATGCGTCAGCACTCCCAAACCTTCTCGTCATTCATCACCCGCCCTCGATAATTCTCCCCACTGCGCCATGGCTGGGCAGTATCCAGGCCATAACCATCACAACTTCTGGAATGAGTTGTATGACAATGACCTCAATGCTCTCGCGTCGGAGACCAGCGGCGACACCGGCCTAGTCACGACCCAATCGATTACTGGAGACAATATCATGATGTCTTTGTGGCAACACTCTACATCTGGCCATGTCAATGAGATTTTGATGAGTGAGCTTTTGACCCCCGGCAACGGGGCGCCACCTCCCCGCCCGGCTCACCCAGCTGAGATGGCGGGATCTCTCAATGAAGTCGGTAGTCAATTCGACAACCAGCCCACCGGAGATGCCGCCTATGCCTCCGCCGAAGCTCTTTCTACGGCCGTTGATGGAGCCCAGGATGCGCCGCCCCATGTTCAAACCAACACACCTGCAGCCGCCGCCGAGCAGCCTCCCAACCAACGCAGGCCCCGTGCGCGGCCGCCGGATCCTCAAGTTTGGGAGCATCACAGGGATGCCATATATTCTTTCTATATGGAGCAGAACTTTACTTTAGCAGCAACCATGCAGCTGATGAAAGATCATCACCAGTTTCACGCAACGTAAGTGTCGGACAGCTATTCTTGGCATTCAATAGAGAATACAGTAGTCTAACCGACTTCCAGAGAGAAGATGTATAAAGACAAGTTCAAACAATGGAAGTGGTCCAAGAATCTGCCAAAAGCCATAGCTGCGCGTATGCTCAACATCGCCAAACAAAGGCGACCAAAACGTACCATTTTTAGGTGGAATAACCGAATATGGCCCATCGAGCGGATCAAGAAGCTATTGAGCAGACATTCCGCTGAAGAAGACTCGTCTCTACAGGACGGTAAGTCGGCTGCCCCATACCCCAGGCTGAAATAAACCCAGGCATTGCGCAATCTGACACCATATAAAAGACTCCTCCATACCTGACGATTTCACCTACGGGACACCGCCATCTTCTGGCATTACCGACACCGAGAGCGTCCTCGAGAACTCACGTGGCACTGATGGTGATCTCGAGATGGCTGATGCAGCCACTGCCGATACCACCGAGGACTTATGCAAGTTCCTTGCCGAAGGCCGTCGTCGCACAAATTCTACACCAGAAGAGCTCTACTCCCGCGCCCAAGAAGCCGTGAAAGCGGCCGAGGCAGGTACCTGTAATCACGAAGAGGCAGAATCAGCCTTAAGAGATGCGTTTTCCTACTTCAGACACCACTGCTCGTCGACCCAGGACAAGACACTAGAGATTGGCTATTTGATGGCCTCTTTCTATGTCAAAATAGGGCGTGTCAATGATGCCCATTGCATCCTTGACTGGATGACCAAAGAGCTTTGTGGAGATACCAAGTCTTGCCACGACAGGACTGTAACTCATATGCTTAGCACCATAACCATCCTTCGCCGTACACGAAGGGATGAAGAGGCAAATTTACTTACAATTCTGCTCTTGAAACATCACCAAACTCCAAAGGCGGAGCATTTCCTCCTGCAAAACCCTTCTGAGCCTTATGTCGGGTCGAATGAGATGATTGAGAATCTGCTAGCATCGAGCGAACCCGAGAAGCTAGCGGCCATGTCAAGAATTTTGGAACGTCTTTCAACCGATTCCAACAACCATGTGTTACTACAAGATCTACTCTCTCGGTATATACAGAAGTGCGACCAATCGACGCTTGAGAAACAAGCTATCCGCTCTAGATGCATTTTCGCGGCAGTATTAGCTAAGAATGCTTCATTTGGGGGGGCTATAAACATTCTCAAGGAGGCGGAGCGGCTCTTGGATCCGTTCTTGAGGGGGAATACTAAGTCTTATTGCCTCTTAGAGCCCTCAACACTCGAATTGGCTCGGCGTCTTGCTTTTACATTCGGCGAAGCAAACGATCTAGATGCATGCTTGAGAGTACTAAGCACCGCATTAGATCATATGGTTTTTGACGAACTCATTGATATGGGCACTGGGTACGGCCACACGGTGTGCGATTTCCTCATGTCGACGGCATCTGAACTCCATGCAAGAGGTTTCTGCGAGCTAGGTCGTGCTTGGATGGACCAAGCTCTCTCCAAATGTCATGACATGTTTGGGGATGATCATAAATGTACGAAGTGGATAAAAGGAGTGATGGAAGCTTGCACCATGGATATTTTCGTGAATGATTTCTCTGGGACAATGGATGTTTTATGCTGGGAATAGCGGGGGCTTGTTAGAAGCGAAGTCATTTCATCACACGGACCTGCATACATATATGCAAGATGAAATTTTTGGAGTTTTGCCGGAAAGACGGATTTTAGATCGGGATACCGGGTATCAAAGGTTGCTCGTTTCAGGGTAAACGTTGGGAATGTAATGAGGAGACGGGTAAGACGACTTCATGTCGGTATCATGGAAGCAACAGTATTTATTGGATTGGTCTACAAGATTGATTAAAGCAAGCGGCGGCGTATTTGATGGATAGTCATGTTTTGTTTAGCACTTTTGCACATCTTAATTTGTTCTCTTGATACTTGTCTGCTTTTGCCTTGGGTACGATGCTCACTTACAGCTTTGTAATGGAGAATGACAAAATGAAGCGCATTTTGTAAGAACGAATGAAATGATGCCGGTTATGCGTCCAGTTATACACTTTGTCCAAGATAAAACAGGCAATCTGTGCGTCATTACGTGCTAAAGCGATATTGAGATGTTAACCTTTATCATTGTGACACATGCAAAGCCACGAATCTCCTTTCCGGTCTCGAATAAATAATTCAAGCTGGATTATATTCATCATATAGACTTTGAAAACATGCTAGCTAAAGATGAGGCCGTTGGTAGTTGAACGTACGCCTTCTGCAGCTCAAGCTCAATATACCCTGCAACATCTCCCGAGTAAACATTTATCTGTTGGTCAAACACTCCCTCGTTTCGATTCTCGGAAATCCACAAGTGACACATTTCTTCGTAGCCTAGAACTATTCCACGGCCAGTCAAGCAGATAATAAGTTCGTTCGGCAGAAGGAAAGTGAAGTCTTTCGGCGATAAATTGAATGCTCTGAACCGCAAGCTTGACTAGCACATACCTATTGTGGCGGTGGGAACGAAGCGATATACTCTTCTCATTATCTATGTTTAGCTTCCTATCTAGATATCGCTAACATGTACATTCGGTCGTGTTGGATTCTTTCCAGCCCCATACTCGTCAATAATGCCGTTGATCTTGTCAGCATCCAATCCCTTAACAATCTGAAATGGAGTCGGCTTGAAAACTCCCTTCTCAACAAGGTTTGGGAAAGACTTCCAAAAGATTGTCGAGAGCTCTCGTCTATCATCTTCATGTGGGCGGCAGAGGAAGCGGCGCAAGTCATATCCTGCCTGTTTGTTGAGTCTGCTGTCATCAACTTCGCCAGCTGTTAAAGGAACCAGTATTCCCTTCTTGCTATTTGACAGAAGGTTTGCACCTAGTGTGAGGTCTGGGGCCTTAACTGCAGTGCACACATGCAGGAGGTCGTCTCCCACAATACTTCGTACTTTTGCTTCAATGTCGCTGTCGCTCAGTGTTCTGTCGATGACATGCGTGGCTCCGAGATCGAGAAGAAGGTTGGATTTAGCCTTGCCCGCGATGGCGATAATGGTACCAAATCCGGCCCATTTAGCAATTTGAATAGCGAATTTTCCGCAGTTAGAGCCACCTCCAACGACAGCCAGAGGTGTGTTCTTGTAATCGAATGACTGTCCTTCTGGGGTCAAAGGAGAAGGGATAGCGTGAGTAGATGGATGGAACAGGGCAATGTACATGGTAAGTACGTTCAGTGGTAATGTCGCGGCCTCGTCCTGTGTGATTGAGGAGGGGACTCGACCCATGAAGCTGACATCCATAATTGCGTATTCTTGGGTGCCCATGTAATCTCCCTTGAATGGATCTCCATTACCAAACACCACATCGCCAACTTTGAACTTGTCGACATCTTTGCCAAGAGCATGTACAACGCCAACGAGATCAATTCCAAATGGAGAGGGCACATTGTCGCCAATGAAGTACCCCAAATCACGAACATACTGATCGTGAGGATTTACTATTTTGGTCAGTCATGCTAGCAAGGCTCTGGAACATCATCATACGAACATCCCGCAATGTTGACCTTCACCAAGACTTCATTGGGTCCAGGAGTCGGTACTGGTCTGGTTTGCAAGGCAAGTCGCTGACCACGCCCTGTAATTACCACTGCTTTTTGTTCCGCCATGGCTGTAGTTGTAGGATTGCGCGATTCGTGCTAACTGATAAGGCAGAGTTTTGTGCTAGAATGACGAATTGGATATTCTAGACTTCAGATGGGGTTTGAGAGATATTTATACTGCCACCTCTATAGCTAAGCGGTTATCAGTTCCGTATTTAGATAACATTTTATTGGTGTGTTCATTAATCATGAACTGGGACCTGGAATCATTTTTAATTCCATGCCCGTTTTATCAAGCCATCGATGTCATTATTGAAAGAGGAGTTGCTCGCATTTGAGCGCATCATATTGCTGAATCGTCATTTAATAATCATGATAGTATTCAGATTAATATACAATCCCGAATCTCATATCATTTGTAGCACATTTCCGCTAAGATCCCAGTCTCAAGTAGCCTAACTTAGTCTTAGTACGCTATTTACCAAGCGCATGATTTCAAAGCAGCTCTTCTTGTCAAGCAACGCCCTTCTTATACTCTGTGATACGGTCTCGAATGCGTCGAATATTTACTAAGCATACACTGTAAGCAATAGATCGACTGGGACAAACCCCCGCGCTGGGTCCGGAGAATATACCGATGATTTGTAGGGCCGTTAATCCGCAACTCCGCGTAATGCTCCTACTCCGCCCCAGATGAAGAGCTACATGGGCGTCCAGCCTCCAATTTTCTGACGCCTTTGGTCTAAATCTCGTCTGACACAGATCGCTCTAGAGCAACTTAATTGTCCACAGCAAGGCTCAATTTCTTTAAATACCAGCTTAACCCTCTATGTGAAATCTCTTCATTTCTTCAATTCCTTCGGCATCCTCGTATTCTATCCCACTCAAACTTACTAGCTGTAACCAAGCAGTACTAAATGTAACCATCCTGAGTTGGTTGTAGTGACAAGACTGGTTAGGCACCTTGATGAGACAAAATGACTTCTGCTCAAGGCACCCTCGAGAGCATGACACTATATGAGTCGAAGCAGCATCAATTGAATCGCCATTTGCTTCCATTATGCATTGGTAGACATGCATGAATAGCACGGCGACAATCATAACACGTTCATTCCACTTCGATCGATTGATGAGCATAAGGAAAGTTATACGATCGGCGGGGCCAGGCACATATTTGTCGTAGATTAGCTATTTTCTCGATGCACGTCTATAATTAAACACAGCCTTGAAGTCCTAGGCTAAGCATTAGGCAGATCATTGCGTCCAATCGCCAAAGTTTTAGCGCTTACTTATATGCATCAGGCAGCGAAACATCAGTTTATCTGCCTTGTTGACCTCGTGTCTAGCGGTCAACTAAGCCACCTAGGTAAACAATATAATACTACATATACCTAGGTAGAGACACAACAACGGACATGCAACATTCAACCTGGAGGATATAAACTCGACTTAAACTCAACTACTTGTACAAAATAACTTTCCCCCCTCGCAAAGCTGAGTCGATCGCATGGTTCGATTGCCACGGTAGCCCTCAGTTCTTCCTTCACCTTTACAACTCTAAACCAATATCATGGGATCAGGAAGCCAGACCAGTGAAGGAGATATTGACGCTGTCTTGATTGGCCGAGATGATATCAGTGATTACAACCCGGGGCAGTTGCTGCCCGAGCTTCCAGAGGTCATCGCAAAGATTCGAGCCTGGCTGCAGCCAACAGCATACGACATTGCTGGGGGAGAATACCGCAGGCACTTGGCGTCTCACGTTGCCGGCACAGGACACTGGCTCACTTCAAGTAAACAATATCAAGAATGGATGAACAACGACGAACATGGAATGCTCTGGATCAAGGGCATTCCGGGATCTGGAAAGTCGGTGATGGCGGCCAATCTAATTAACGAAATTGCCAAGTCGAATCCAGGTTGTCCAGTGTTATACTTCTTTTTCCGCCAAATCATCGACGCCAATCATGAGCCTCGAGCTTTACTGCGAGATTGGATGGACCAAATCTTGAGTTATAGCCCGCCTTTACAGAAGCAACTAAAAGAATATGTACAGGGAAATCGATCCCTTGACAGCATATCTCCGGAAACTATGTGGAATCACTTGCGCCTAGCTTTTGTTAGTCTTCCTGGAAAAGTCTTCTGCGTCGCTGATGCACTTGATGAGATGGATCGTGGCAACGAGGGGTTCCTCAAGACACTTGGAGACATTAGCCAGTGGCGACCAAAGACGGTCAAGTTCTTGATCACCAGCCGCCCAGTGTCAAGTGTAGAAGTGCCACTAAGAAAGACCCCTTGCCTGCACATTCGCTTACAGGAAGCCTTGGTTGATGTGGATATTTCAACCTACGTCCATTTCGCCCTATCAAGATCTAATATCCCAGAGAGTGATTGGAAAACGATCGCAGATGCAGTCCCAGGCCGTGCGAATGGCCTGTTTCTCTACGCCAAGCTAGCCATGGATGCGTTTCTCGAGCCAAACGTCGATATCAATACAGTTCTCTTGAAGCTTCCAACAGATTTGAACGCCTTATATACCGATCTATTGAGCGAGCATGCAAAAAGATCTGGTGTGCCGGGTAACATCCAGCACCTCATTTTGCAATCTGTCACTCATGCTACCCGTCCTTTGCGACTGCTCGAGCTGGCAGAAATGATCAGGATCAGCATGTTTAACGACTCCAAGTGGGATATAAAAGCTACCAAGGGACTCATCAGAGCTGCATGTGGTCCGTTGCTGGAAATTCTACCTGATGAAACAGTTTCGGTTATACACCACTCTTTTACTGAATACCTTAAGGGCACTACACGACCAGGCGAGGGCCAGCACATTGGGTATCCTGTCCTGCAGATGGGCTCAACACACGCTCAACTTGCCCTGCAGTGTATTCTGTACTTGAAATCTGGATGCTTAAATTCCATCACCCTTAAGACGGACGAAGAAATAGCCGACATGCCACGCACCCAATGGGAACGCGGCGGTGGCTATTTCAAGATTAAGCGCAGCGTAGAAGAGATGGAAGTCGAAACCAGACTTCAGTATCCATTCTTTGAATATGCGGCCAGCAATTGGTACCAGCATATTGCAAAATCTGAAGCTGCCGGCCAGGATCAGAAAGAGATCAACGCGAAACTTGATGAATTATTTGGACTCGATAACAATATGAGGGCATGGCTCCAGATGAGGTGGCCAGAATACAGCCTGGGCGCTAGAAGTATCACACAGCTTCATATCGCCGCCAAAAAAGGCCTGGTATCATACGTGAAAGAATTACTTGGAAGCTTCGACATAAACGTGCCGGATTTCTACGATAGAACACCTCTGTAAGCCATGGCTCTCTCCCCTCTAGACTGACTGCTACCAGAATAGTGGTGAGCTTCGTAGCAGCACATTACTAACATCAACACAACGTCTAGTTGGTGGGCTGCTTCTGAGGGACATGCGGAAATTGTTTCGATATTGATAGAAGGCGGTGCAGATCCAGATCGACCTGACAGTTACTCTGGCCTCAGGCCTCTTCATGTAGCGGCCAGCCACGACCACCCTGAAGCCGTAACAACACTACTGAAAGCCGGGGTCAGCCCTTCAACGAAAAAGACTCTTGAAAATCCTTGGTTTAGGAGTAGCCGTTCCCCATCAAGCATTGGCGAGACGCCGGTCCAGCATGCTTGTAATGGGCATTTCAAGGCACTAGAAGCATTTCTACCCTTTATAAGAGACGATTTAGATTTGATGCACCGTGCCTTGGCGTGGGCGGCCGGATTGAAATCATCAAAATGCGTTGATTTGCTGCTTCAGCAACCGGGCGTGGATATCAACAAAACCATTGACGGCCAGACGCTACTTTATAGAGCTTGTGAAGCAGTTGATGAAGGCATGGTAGCAATGTTATTGAAGGCTGGAGCAGATGTTAGCATTATATGCGATGCTGGTGATGATGCGACTTGGCGATGGAAATATTCGCAGGATGAGCCCGCCAAACTGACCTGCTTCTTTGCTCTTTGTAATCGACACGGCAGTGAATATTACGACGACAAACTGCAAGTTATATTCAGGCTTTTGGTCGAGGCCGGAGTTGACATTCACTACCGGACGCCGTTAGGTGAAACAGCATTACACAATGCCGCTCATTGCCCTGTTCTCGTCAAGTTGCTATTAGAAGCTGGGCTTGATGCGAATGCCACCGATATCGATGGCGCAACTCCACTTCACTTTATGCGCTCGGGAAGGGTTCCATTGATACCGTCCATAGAACTCTTTGTTGAGCAAGGACATGTTGATATCAATGCTGCAAAGGAATGCGGGCGAACGATTCTTCACGATCTTATCCTTAATGGTGACGAGCCATCAACTATGAGATTCTTGGAATATGGTCCAAACTGCAATGCAGCCGATAACATGGGCGACACTCCATTGCATACTCTCATGACAGTACCTAAGCCAACGCCAGAAATGGTCAAAGCGCTACTTGCTGGAGGAGTCGATCCAAATGCACGAAATCACCACGGCATGACTGCATTACTGCTCTGGAATCGATCCAGCGACAGTCCGACGGATATTCTAGACATGCTTCTCGAGGCGGGTGCCGATATCAACGCTGTTGATAAGGATGGAAACAACATAATCTTTCGATCGCTCTCCATTTTCTTGTTTATGAATGCGGAAGATCCACACAAAGATATTAAATATCTTATCGAGCGAGGAGTTTCACCATTTCAACGCAATTTCCGTGGCGAAACAGCTCTCCACTACGCCATGAAGTGCCCCCACGCCTATGAGTCGAGAGGTATGGCCTCCAATCCTACGACGAGGGTTGATTTCCTCATTAGTTTAGGCCTCGACATCAAGGCTGTTGACTATAACGGAAATAACCTCCTTCATACAGTTGCCATGTTGGATGTAAACCATAGCTCTTATGAAGGCGCGCGATTACTGGACCTCTGGGAGAAGCTTCTCGCTCTGGGCTTAGACTTGGAGCAGAAAAACCATGCCGGCCGCACGCCACTACACTTCTTATGCGCATACAGTAATCGTTGGTTGCGCATGCCGCCGGGGGAGACCATGCCCATTGATCTCGTCATTTCCCGAACGAAGAATGTCAATGTCCCCGATGATGATGGAATCGCCCCTCTACACCTAGCTGTATCTACTTGCGGGGAGGTGTATGCCAAAAAGCTGATTGAAGCTGGCGCGGATCCTCTGGTTTCTACTCATGAAGGCCTCACTCCTCTTCATCTTGCTGCGCGGGGCAGACACAGCAACAATGTCGGCCTACTGTTAGATGCACTAAGGAAACGACAACAAGACCTACCAGATGTTAATATCACACAGTCAGGACACGCTAATAGTTCAACTTTGAGCAAAATGAATGACCGCCGGGCAGTAATGGGCGTGAATGCGAAAGTAACAACTGATTCGGACGGTTATACGCCTCTTTACTACGCTTGTAGGTCTGGGAGACCTGAAACAGTGTCTCTGCTGCTGGAAGCCGGAGCTGATGCTAAACACAAAAACATTTTCGAAGGTTGTCTTGAATTTGAAGAGGAATGCGAACGATGGAAGGTTCCTCGTCCGCAACAAGATGGTGGCGAATACCAATACAAGGCAGCTCTAAAACTGCGTGACACATACCGTACCGATGGATCTTGCCAGTGCCACAGTACAGTTAAAGGGATCGGTATAGGCCATATAGCGAGGCTCGAAGAGATTGTTGATATGCTTGTCGAGCATGGAGCCGATATTTCTTTGCTTGTAAACCGTCCTGGGAGACACAAAGAAGGCATCGTCAACACAGCTGTCGAGAAGCAAAGAAATTATACGGCTGCCTGTTTAATGCGCGCTCTCGACACGAACACTACAGAAGGGCTAGAGGAGCTCACAAAGTTCGCCCAAGTTGCGCGTCGCCATGAGCAAGAAGCTGCGGTCCAGGCATTGTCATCTTCAGCCATTATTCATCCCGGAGACGAGGATCAGTCCGTACCATTGCATTTTGTCACGCGGTTTTTGATTAGGAGGGAATATCATCTTTTAGAAGAACTTGTTCGGCTGGGAGCCACATTTCTTCCCAAAATTACTCAAGATGTTGAGTACAAACCAAACGAGAACGCCACCCTGGAACATCTTATAAAGCTTGGCTTCACGTCGCTTTTTGACAAGATAGCGACCATTGAGACGGACGCACAGTTAGAAAAGGGAGAATGGCATGCGTTTGGCGACAAAACACTGCCGGGCTTATTCTTCTCTAAGAGGGATGGTACTTCAGCTTCTTTTTCGCCATTCCTTCTTACTGCCGTTCAGAGGGAGTTGCCGAACATGGGTATGGTGCGATTGCTTGTTGAGAAATTTGCGGTCAACGTCAATGAGACTGATACCAACATGGAATCCGCTCTCTTTTGGGTGGCACGAGGTAACGTCTGGTGGCAAGTCCACCAAGCATTGCCTTATCTGCTTGATGCTGGCGCAGATATTCATATGCGGAATGCAAAGGGAAAGACGCCACTCCATATGGCTCTCCAAGGAGACGGCGAATATCTAGGACCATTTAACTGGGACGCAGCCAAGATACTGATCGAAAGAGGAGCGGATGTCAATGCGGTCGACAGTCAGGGCCAGAGCTGTCTTGCGTGCGCACAGCATAACGTTGACATGGTCAATCTTCTTGTCAAGCATGGAGCAACTGTCACACTGGACTCGATTTTTGGCGCCATTGAGTCCGGCAATGCAGAAGTTCTGCAAGCGCTCTTATCTAGCGGTATAGACCTAAATGCTCTTGGAGACGCGCAGCCCAGGGAGGAAGACGAGAGGAGGAAGAGGAAGGGCCTCAAAGTGCCGGAGACACATAAACAGTTTCCACTGCATTATGCCGCCAGATATTTGAGCTTGAGTTGGACTAACTCGATGAGCTTTTGTCGGGATCTCCCCGCTAGAATGAAGATCGTTGAGATACTCATTCAGCATGGAGCTGATCCGTTCGCAAAATTCCTCAAAAAGGACAAAAGGCCCGAAGACAGGTCCGGTCTCTCAGAGACACAACTCGCCACTGTCGATGTGCCTGAAGGCTGGAGTGAATGTACCCTATTACATGAGGTACTTGCTTCAGATATAATAGCAGATCCGTTTCTTCAAATTCCAAATCTCAACGTCAACTATCGAGACGCCAAAGGCCGCACTCTTCTCCACGCGATCTGCCATAATAAGGGTGGCTATGATGACGGTGGTGGCCCCGATCATATCATCGGATCAGACACGAATAAGGACGTGATTACGCCAGAGGAGCGAGTTAGCTCATTTGAGCGACTTTTGTCTCTCGGTGCAGAATTGGAGGCGACAGATAACTTTGGCCGAAACGTCATTCATTATATGTTCGCTAGTGATGGAGAGCACACTTATTATTTTGGCAGGTTCCGGAAATTCTTGGCCTATATTCTTGAAAAGGCCCCCAGTTTGGTGAATCAGGCGGATGCAAATGGCGATACTCCATTCCACTATGCCATGAGACGTGCCAATAGTCGGGACAGTGCCGAAGAATTAGACGTGCTGTTGGCGGCGGGAGCAGATCATACAGTTGTCAACAATAAGGGAGAAACTCTGCTGCATATATCGGCAAAGGGTATTTCTGATCTGGCTTTACGCAACTTCTTTCACACCTTGGTTGATCGAGGTATTGATATAAATGCTCGCAACAACCGTGGGGAGACGGCATTGTTTTCATTCTACAGTTTGCCAAAGACGGAGCGTTGGCTGGGTTTAAACGATAGCGACAAACCTACACCTGAACTTGTCAAGCCACTGCTGGAGAATCTAGGTGGCGACTTCTTTGCTAGGGATAATCGAGGCCGAGGTCTCTTACATGCCGCTGCGGCCGGGGATGTCGAACGATTTCAGGAGCTTATGGATATAGGGCTCGATCCCATGATGGAGGATAGCGCCCAGCAGACGGCGATTGACGCGGCTGCTGCGTGTGGAAACAGAGATGTTTTGGAGCTATTTGAGAAGAAGGAATAAGGAAGGCAATGTTCATTAAATTGTGAGCACAGAGAAAGGTCTATATCTGGAATCATTCATTACGTAGTAGAGCTCTATATTTCCCCCATCACATATGATCACGGAAGTGACAAGAGGAGATTAGAAAAAGTCAATTGGTACTACTCATTCATATGCAGTAATGCAGCAGTTCAGAGACTAATACTTCTATGCAAGCCCGAAAGGAGCTGGCTGGTTCAGTTGCAGATATAAAAGTTGTTGTCGCCAGGCTTCGTCTTGTGGGCGTAAGTACCGCAGTATCTTTGAACGTTAGCAGTATTCACATAGTGCCACCTATGGGGTTTGTTCGAGCCTACCTCGCCTGCCAAGTATTTCCAACCTTTTGGAAGGTGAAAATACCCCTAACGAGTCCAGGGTCTCCTCCCATGTAGGGAATTGTCCAGCTGAGCGGGAACCCATAGAGATCACCGGGGCAGTCGGGACGATCAAAGTGATATATATGAGGATATTTCCGGTCCCCTATGGAAGTAATGTTAGTGACTTGAATCATCGCCGAGCCACAAAACTTTGGGTTTTCACTCACCAATAGGACTATCCTTATGTTGAATAGCGGCGTTTCCAGCGTTCTCAATATCCGAAGGCTTGAAGGCGCGGCTGACACCACCTAGGAAAAATAAGAATGTGTTATTTTTCACTTGTTTGTTTGGAAATCTTACTGCATTTCACGTCTTTCTTAGGAAGATTGGTCACCGTAGCATTAATTCCCGAAGCAGCGAGAAGCACACTGAAGAATGAAAGAGGCTTCATTATGAAGATAGTTGAGTGAGGATAGGTATGAGTGAATTGATAGAGTTGGTTCTGACCCAGATTACATTAAAGACCCGGGAGATATACCAACTATATATACTTCTCATTGTAAGCGTGGGCCATATACAATTACATCATTTGTTTTACCAGCCAGAACACAAGACGACTAATAAGGTCGCATTGGTCTCTCATTTTCCGGTGGCTTGCACAACTGTATGCCTGTCCTGAAATCTTCAGACCTGTCACATTCACATGCTTAACATTTTGTGGTAGTTTGCACTCTGTTGTTAATGCGTTCAATGCCACAACATGACTGGGACCCCTTTGTAACACTTGGTATACACTGTCCCACCTGTCGGCCAGACTGTCTCACCGAAACTGTCTCGGAAGTCGGCTGCTCAGCGACATTCAAGATAGCTTTTTAAAAATGGTGATTTACTAAAATTGAGAAATATCAGATGTTAGGAAATATGCATCATACCAGATTATACAATAGCCGACAACAGTAAACTATGACAATGACGGGTTGAAGCTTTGACGTGGGTATGATGACGAGAGGTTAGTAGTATCGACGGGAACTGCGATGGAGCTCATGTTGCAATGCTCCGCAAATATGCACGGCACGATCATGTCATAAAATGTGGCGAGCTGAAACTGAGTGGACACATGGCTCATGTAACACTGAACTGGGGCCATCTCGTGGCCTTCATTGAGAAGATGAGTTCTTCGCAACGCTTCTATGATCCACAGAGCAGGCACTGACACGGGGGAAAAGGAATTGGCAATTGACCTCTTCAGAGACCTGGGAACATAGTTATCGGGCTTAATAGTCAACTAGCCTTGGTGTTCAACACAAAAAAACACCATGCAACACTATGCTATTGTGCAAGCAGGCTGTACCCAAGTCATCAGAGATCCACAAGTCATAGACTAAGGCATTGTCAGGTACAGTAATACACATTATGGCCCATGTAACCCAGAATTTGCCACCTCTTCTGCTCTGGAGATGAAAGACATGCATAGGGTTTGGCCAATGGGCTCACATCCGCATGTTGCACCAAGGTATTCGGCGAGAAAGGCATGGAGCGGGATGAACCCGGCCAGCTTTTGTGGTCACCGTAATATCCATCGTGGGCCAACCATTCCCCTAGTAGCATCGAGTGGATCGAAACAAGCGTTTAATATTCTTGATTGAGTCGTTCTCTACGATTATTGTTGAATATTAATAAAGTGAATCAATAATGAAAATGCAATGACTCGAGAAATTGATAACGGACGTCATACGTACCACGTGGCCTTGTTCAATAGGAAAATACCATCCAATCTAAGACTATATGGTCGCGACCATTGCAGGGAAACTTCATGTAAGCTTTGGATAGTGTACAAACACCAACCGGCGTTCTGACTCTGATTATTCCGTAGTTGTTGATGTGTTTCCTCGTTAGGACTGCCTCTCCTCTTGGACTGTTTCCGGCTTCCAGTAATGACAAGAGAGTTTCCGGTCGTATGAAACACAGTCCCAGAACAAGGATTCAGACTATCCTTTCTGTCGTTTTCGCATACAGCTTCGAATAGATCCCTCATCATCTCTCGTCTGCTTAACGACGGATGCGATAGCCGCCGCCGCGGTACAGTAAAATTAACCGCTGACTCTTCAGACCGAATCAGCTTCTTCAGGTCTTCCAAAGGCCAATGCGTATGGGCTAGGCACTGGTTCAGCCGCGCTTTCTTTCATCTTCGACCTCGGGCCGCGCTTTTTAATCGGCTTGGATTTCCGGAGGCCGGTATCTTTCAACACCTTCCACACCGTCGTAGATGATACAGGATGACCTGCTTGTGTTATTTCGGCAACTATGTCAGCACATGACTTTTCTCCGTTGCGACTATCGCGTTTGAAGTTTTCGGTAATAGCTTGTTCAACTTCCTCAGTCCGCTTTTTGGGCCTTCCACTCCTCAGCCGGTCCGACACAAAGGAATTATTTATTTGTAATGGCCGGACTGATGGGTCGAAGCCGTTCTTGAGGCACCGGCTGTAAATCCGGTTCACCTGACGGACTGACAGGCCTAGCACGGCTGATATCTCTGACGACGACCAGGTTGTTGAAGCTTTTAGCGCTAGAATAGCACCTCTCATAGCTTCATCAGACTTTTCACGACTCATCGGGTTGTTGTGCTCCATTGCAATAACTATAGCTGTTGAAAATAAGGGGATGTTGATTGTGTTGGGTCGAGCCCGTCTTTTTGCTACCCAATCCCTGCTAGCATGCCAGGCCTAATAGATATTAGGGCACCCTGTTTGTTTATTCTCGTCTTGATCTCAGTCGCCAATCACAGTGACCCTGCCAACTCTACTTCCCTCGATACTTTAAGATCCCCCAAGATATCTGATACATGATTATGAGAACCGGTATAAAGACTAGTAATGCCGAGGATAAAGCCGCAAATAGCAATGTCAAGATAGAAAACCACCAAAAGATCAGCTGCACCGTCCGAAGCCCTCCTTCACCAATTCCTCCAGACAGCAGCGAATCTTCGGGCACACTGAGCATCACTTGCATCGAAGAGAGAATGAGAGATACACTAGCAAATATGAACGCCAGCGGTACCGCGGCATTCTGAACGAATGCCAATGCCGACCATGGACTCTCGTGGTAAAATCGTAGCCTGTTGCCTGCACTTTTGGGTCGAAAGATGAAGATCGCCCAGTTTAAGCGCGTAAGGCGAATCTGGCCATAATGATATCGTCTTGCTACATTTTCATCATGTAGAAGGTGGAATCCGCGAATAAACTTGGACCATCTAGCCCAAGTGATATCTTCTGGGATGAGACCGTGCTCTTTTGCGATTCGAAGATCTGACTGATGCTGAATGAGATGAGAATATGATCTCAAAAATCCCAGAGCCATCGCCCGATAAGAATCCGACTCGGACAACATTACTCTTGAAGTGTGGAAATCCGATGCCAAGGATTGCGTCCAAAAGTCATAGTTGAGTAAGCAAACCGGTATTGGCTTTATGAAAACGCTCTTTTCCTGTCGTATGAGATGAAACCGGGGATTCTCAACTGGTACAATTCTTCTGCCCTTGAAATTTTGCACATGGAGCGCATCGATATTGCTACTAAGCTTTCTTGCGAATATATGCAGCACGTTGTAAAGCTCATCCAGAATCGGTGTGGCAAGCTCCCTTTGCAAAAAGTCTTCAATCCCAGCTAACGGTATTGCTGGTTCTCCCGGAATATGGTCAATGAAGCTGTACTCATGCTGCGGGGTATGCGGTGGGACGTGAGAATCTGCGTTGACTCGTTCGCAAGATTCTTCGACACGGCTATCATCAAGCGCATCTGTTCTGGTGAAAGGGGCTCATTCATAGTTTTGTCCATTGCCTCGTTCCCTGGGTTGTGAATCAACGTGCTGGTTTATGTCCACAGTCGCAGTTTTGAATAAGGGAGGTTTAAGTACAACTCCTAACATGTACTTTAGTCCTCATTCACTGTAGGATTGCGGAATTAAATAGGTGTTACAGGGTATTATCGCCACCACTTAGAAAGCAAGTTTTCCTAAAAGTCATCAAGTATAAGTAACGTCTTACGTATGAGAATGGATCTGACCTATATCAATTCAATCTCTGGCAGCATCACATCATCTGGTGTCTCAGTTTAGTCAAAGCTTTCACCCCTTACCGCGCAATGTAAAACTTGGCAAATGCGGGCCACGATAGGGTCAATTACCCTACAATGAAATCCTAAAGCTGGATATGAACAACATTCTAAGATATGTTCGGATTTATTACGCCCAGCATAAACTCCATCTTTGATATGTGAATCCAGCGACTTATATATAGAATATCACCATCAGCGACGGGATTCAAGTGGAGCAAAGCCTCTTAGCAGCCGGAGTTCCGGTGGGGTCTTGAACAGTCTGGATCGGGGTTGGAGCGGGTCCCGGAACTCTAAGCAATCGTATTGGTTCCTTTGTAAGAGGCATCTATTGAGAATCATGTCGACGACCCTGATTAAAGCCTATAAAACATATTACATTCACTGAATATTCATATTTTACACCTTATTTCAGTCAATTTCCGGCCGATTCGGTCCCGATTGCAGGTCAAATGCTAACAAGATCGAAGTATAAATGACAGAGCATCCGGCTTTCTCATTTTCTTTCTTCTTTCCTCCTCCATCACATCTCTTCAACTTCACAACGTTCAGCTACATTCGCAATGGCTCCCATACGTGTCGGTATCGTTGGATTAAGCCCTGAGCCAGCCGGTGCTGGCCAAGGTAAATGGGGCGTTTCCGCTCACCTGGCCTCCCTCCGCCCCTCCCCTCATTACAAAATCGTTGCCATATGCAATTCGTCAGTTGAATCAGCTCGTCGTTCAATCGAATATCACAAGCTACCTTCATCTGTCAAGGCATACGGCAACGTAGAAGAACTAGCCAATGATCCCGATGTTGACCTCATTGACATAGCCATTGTGGTTTCGAGGCATCTGCTCGCCGCTAAGCCTGCCCTATTAGCCAAGAAGCAAGTATTTGTGGAATGGCCTTTAGGTGCTAGTACGGCACAAGCCGAGGAGATGCTGCAACTGGCCAGAGAGTCCAACTTGAAGACAATAGTCGGGACACAGTTCTGCGCAGATCCATGGCTTGCAAAAGCCAAAGAGTTGATTGAGAGCGGAGCGATTGGCAGAGTAACCAGTTCCGACGTTCAGATTTCGCCTCCTACTGGACCGATCCATACGTGGACCGTAGAAGCTGAGTTTTACCTAGATTTTGAGAGTGGCGGGGACGAGTACCACATTACATTTGCCCATTGTGAGTACTCCTGCCATATGCGATGATGATCTTTAAACTGACTTGCATTTGCAAAAGTCTTAGGCGGCTTTGTCCATGTGCTTGGTGATTTCGCCAGTGTCAAATCGACTTTCGCCGTCCAGCAGCCAATCGTAAAGCTCATCAGCAGCAAGACTGGGGAAGTCGTCAATCCCGAGAGAAGAAGAACCTCACCCGACCACATTTTCATCCAAGGCACGTTAGAAAGCGGCGCTATTGTGAGCATTACCACGCGCACACCTCCACGACCGATTGACGGACAAGGTCTGCGCTGGCTCATTTCCGGCACCGAGGGAGAGATAGAGCTCGCAACTAAGGGTAGAGGGTATCAGACGGGGTCCAATGCGAGGACTCTGCGTCTTATTGGAAAGGACGGGGAAGTGAAAACAATTGACTGGGAGCAAGATGAGCCCAGTCATATCAAGGATGTTCCTCCACCTGGAGCCAATACTGCAAGACTATTTGAGGCATACGCGCTCAAAAAGGATTGTTACTCCGATTTCGAAAAGGCCGTCAAGCTCCATAAACTTTTGGACAGAATCGCAAAGGATGCTGGATACATGTAAGGTAGATGTGTACCACAGAAGTTTAGTGTGGTTCATAGTCGATGCCTTTTTAGCAGAGGATTGGAATCGTGGCACTTGCATCTACTCCATTGCTTGCATGATTTCGTGCCGTGATAATAACGAAAGATACGACTCTGTACAGCAAGTTAGAACATGCTCAAGGGAAAAGTCTGTGGCAATACTTACGACCGATTTGCCATCGGCGTCCGAGAATTTCCATCCCATGCTTGATAACGTGCAACTTATCGGCAATAGTATCACTGGGAGTAGATTTTGAAGCGCGTAAATAGATCAGCGCCACCTTGTACAGCATATGCAAGAGGAATGGGGATGCAAAGTCGTGTATTTTCTTAAAGGGCTGCTGGGCGATGTACATGGACATCTGCAAGGCCGTTTGAGAGATCAGATTGCTTTCTGTCGATAGCTGGTCAAGTGATATGCCAGATGTATCTGCTCTGCCCTTATTTCTGGACTGAGAACAGTCCAGCAGAAGTATTCCGCTTGTAAATGTTAGCGGGTTAGATGAATAGATCCGTTCAAGTACACATACCAATAGCACACAGCTGTTTGAGCGCAAAACTCCAGTTGCCTCAAGTGGGCTTCTAGCTTTGAAACGCTGACAAGAGAAAAGATGGTGCGTCTCAGCTGTGCCGTCTCACTCTCACTATATCCTTCGCCAACATGGCGTAAAACCTGGCCGATTAGATGAGCAGCTTGTGCGAAACGGGCAAACCGGCCTAGATCAAGTGCCGTGGCTGAGCCGAGTGTATATGCATCTTCGGGCCGACAGGTCTAGGTATGTTAGATCAGATCAGATTCATGGGCACAATATGCAGTGTTGCTCACTCCATTATTAAATGTGGCATCGTCAACCGGGAGGATGTTCTCCAAGATTGGGTCAGGCGTTACTAGATGGCGACTTGGGTCCGACAAGTTTAGAAATCTGACACTACAGTTAGTATAAATATGTCGTGAGGAAAAGCAAAAGGGACATACCTATCCAAAACAAGAATTGCCCACCAAACTCGACGACGTTCCTCCAGTTCGTTCCTCGAGACTCCGTTCAAATCTCGGCATAGAATTGACTTGTCAATCCCCAAGGCCGTAGCATAACGAGCACACTCAGAGATAGACAAGAATGCCGATGGATAAATGCCATGTCCCATCTCATAAATGGCTATGAGAACCGAGGCCTGAATCACCTGGAGAGACAAAGCTCCCGAATGCTCAATTCGAAATTGTAAATACTTTGTGATTTGATAAAGCGGCGTTCTCGGTCCCGAAACTTGCTCGCAGGACAATTTCATGGCGAGGATGAGAAAGAAGAGCTCGGCGCGCTTATGGGTCAACCAACTGACCAGGTTGGCCAGGAACTGGGTTTTCGATACGATTGGCATCCATTCTTGAACAGAGGAAAAGAATTGATCAGATATCGCCTTTATATTGGCAACGTCGCCAACCAAGTCTGATACATCCTTCGTAATTAGGTAGTCGATATCCGGCTCCGGTACCTTGAGCTGAGCACTGGTGAAGGCTTCGGGGTCAAGGAAGCGCTCAGTGAGAAAGTTGGCCCCAGCAGAATGAGAGGGCACAAGATGGAAGTTGTCATAGTCCGGACTTGCTTGTGAGGTCTCGGCTGTGGCTGAAGCCTGATCTGTAAGTAAGCCGGAAGTGGGAGAGACGACAGCATTGGTGGTGGATGGTGACTTTCGCTCTCGTTTCTTACGACGGTAGGGATAGTCGCACACAATCCGCTTCCTGTAAGGGTGTCGCCGATTAGTAAATGGGAATTGGAAGAGCGCCATGTACATCAAGCATGTACATAGTAATCAGATGAGTAGAGCCCTCACTGGAGACAGCCTTTGCACTGAGGAATAGCCCGGTCGCATCGGCGCTTCGAGTCCCGGCATGCCAAACAGGCGAATGGCGCCGGCGTCGTTGCCAGAGTCTCATACCGCCGCTCCATGGTGGAATAGGGACACACTATATGCGTACTCAGTGCGTAATGGCAGCGGTAGGGCGTTTGCAGTGCAAGTTTGCTAGTTGATCTGCGGCATATTGCGGACAGATGCAGGCAGATATCACCGCTCAAGTGCGGGTGGCCCGGTTTGGGTGAAAAGCTTCCAAGATTGCTGACAAATGGTTGACTAGAGCTGGAAATACCGAGGTCGATAATTATTGCGTGGAGTTAGTGAGATGTGGCTGCGATCTAAATCTGATGAGATCCAAGATGCAGGTATTTGCAATGTTCCGCATGGCCTCGGTCTATCTTAGAGTCTGAGTTGCATATTTGATACATGTAGCCATTTATACCATTTCACATAATATAGCAATGGATTGTTAATGTACGCGTGTGTGAACCATTTACCTGTACCTGTATTTCTAATCCTAAAAGAGAGCTCTCTATACACTAGACCTTGTATGAAGGACACACTCATATCGAACATTGAGCCTCAACAATGTTCAGGGTTTCCATTTGCCGTTCTTTATCGCTGTCTGCCAAATCTCATCCTTAATGGCATCTCCAAACTTTTTTGTTGTCCCCTTGCCACCCATATCGGGCGTAACAATCTCTGCATCAGCGCGAGCCATGACTGCCTCTATTGCTTTAAGCAATGCGTCCGCTGCCTCGCGATGCTCAAAGTGGTGCAGTAGCATCTGACCAGCCCAAATCATGCCCACTGGATTTGCAATGCCTTTGCCCGCAATGTCCGGAGCGCTTCCGTGGACTGGTTCGAAGAGGCTTGGGAACTTGCCGTCGGGGTTGATGTTAGCTGACGGAGCAATGCCAATAGTGCCAGTGCATGCTGGGCCGAGATCTGATAGAATATCTCCAAACAGGTTGCTGCCGACCACCACGTCGAATTTCTTGGGCCGCTGGACGAAGTGGGCTGTCAGGATGTCGATGTGGTATTTTTCGACGGCGACGTCTGGATATTTGGTAGACATCTCTTGAACCCTGGAGTCCCAGTAAGGCATGGTGATGCTAATACCATTACTCTTTGTAGCGCTAGTCAACAGCTTGCGCGGTCGGCTCAGCGCAAGATCAAAGGCATATTTGAGTACGCGATCCACTCCCGTCCTCGACATGACCGTTTCTTGAATCACAATCTCACGATCCGTCCCCTCAAACATTTTTCCTCCAATGCTGCTGTACTCTCCCTCTGTGTTCTCCCGCACGATCCAAAAGTCAATATCGCCCGGCTTGCGGCCAGCCAATGGACTCGGGACACCAGGCATTAGGCGACAGGGGCGGAGGTTGATATACTGATCAAATTCGCGGCGAAACTTAATCAAGCTACCCCATAGGGATACATCGTCCGGAACGAGATCTGGCATACCCACGGCTCCAAAGTAGATGGCGTCAAACGGAAGAAGCTTCTCCTTCCAGTCGGGGGGCAGCATTGCGCCATGCTCCTTGTAATAGTCACAGCTCGCAAAGTCGAAATGTTCAAACTCCAGCTTGATCTTGTAGATTGAAGCTATGCTTTCAAGACACGTGACGCCAAATTCCATCACCTCTTTGCCGATGCCATCGCCAGGGATGACGGCGATTTTGAGAGACTGGCGGGGTGCCATCTTTGCTTCTGGGGGTGGTGCAGGTGGAGGACGACGGGATAGCAGAGTAGCCAAAGACTTCTTCATCAAGCAAAAATAGAAGTAGAGAAAATAATGGGAAAATGAATGGTGATAAAGCGATGGATATGAAAGGTGGAAGAAATGAGAGAAATAGAAACAATTGCATCATGTAGCAACCGATCAGCATGCGCACGCTTGTTCTTTCTTCCGCAGTTTGATTCGCATACAGAAGTAGCCGACTGCAGCGCGGGGTATTTTGTTGCCATTTGAGGTGCATGTCTCGGAAGAGTTTAAATAGAACCCGAACAACAATCTTCCGCGTATTAAATCTCGTTGCAGTACTTTTATCATTAATTTCTACCGACTTCATCAATGGGCTTTACGGCATAAACTATCGCCCAGCATTTGGTGTTCATAGCAGGCTGGATGCTTAAGCTGGATGCTTGAAGGCTCAAGCCCCAGATTCCTATTCGGGTAATCATCTGCCGCTGTGACAGATTGGGGCATTTCCGCACTCATTCTCAGTTCAACACTCGTCTATGGAACAAAAGCTTGGTGCAAATGATAAAATATTATTCAAGCAAAGACACAAGTTTGATTTCATCTAAGTTTAAAGAAAATCAGGGTGCTTAATGTAGAAAGTCCAGGATGTTGGATACAACTTCGTCCGGTACGTCCTCCGGGATGTAATGGCCCGAATCAACGTCATGACCATCAACATAGGCATTGCTAGCAGCTTTCCATTCCTGTACGGCATCAAAACACTTGCCAATGACACCGTGCCTAGCCCATATGACCCTCAATGGGTTTTGAAGCAATTTCCCTTCCTTTGCATCTTCCTGCGCTGCGTCCAGGTCTAGTGTAGCGCTTGCTCGATAATCCTGACACATGGAATGTATCGTCGCGGGGTCCTCGAGATTTGAAACATAGGCTGCCAGGCTCTCTTTCTCAAAGATTTCAAGACCTCTCTTCTGTCGGCCTCCCATGAATAATTCCGCAAACTTCCGGGCGTTTGTAGATATGAGTGTCTCGGGCAGTGGCTCCCTCTGGATCAGGAAGAACCAATGCCAGTAAGACTTGGCAAAATTGGGATCCTTGACCGAATACATTGCAAGGGTAGGACATATATCCAGGAATATGGCCTTGCGCACGCGATCAGGGTGATTGACGCATAATTTGTGAGCAACTCTTGCACCGCGGTCGTGAGCGCAAATGAAGAACGGCTCTGTGATCCCAAGCTCGTCCATCACCTTTACGGCATCAAGCGCCATGAGGCTTTTCGCGTATTGCGATACATCCGCTGGCTTGGACGAGTTTCCATATCCGCGCAGGTCAATCATGACAATGTTATATTTGTCTTTGATCTGTGCTACCACGCGGTGCCAGATGCGGTGCGTCTGCGGGAAGCCGTGGAGGAGTAACAGTGGCGGCCGTTTCGATGACGATGCATCGCCACTCCTGATGCCGAAGATTGAGACATGCGGCTCATCCTGCGTTGTGATGGTAAAAGGATCGAAGCCTTCCAACATGGTGAAAAGTTCAATTGTAGTCTTGGAGATTGAAAACTAATTGCGAAAACAATAGAATTTGACGTTAATATTGGAAGCTTAAAAGCTGATACGGTCATTCATAGTTGGCTTACATACCTCTGACCTAACCGTTCGGTAATAAGTACTGAGGTAATCGTCGTTTGGCTACACCTTTAAGCTTCGGCAAAAATATTAGGCGCCTTACACGATTTAGCCGTAGATGCGATTCTTCATATGTGAACCATTCGCATCGCGGGTTTGAGAATAGATAAAAATTGTGTTGATTGACTTGACTATGAATGAGGGAGAAATTTCTTCCGTTCAATTATAATTGTCTCATACAAATTGTCAATAGGATGGTGATTGACCAATCCCATCTGTGGCTATTGCATCCTTGAGCGCGAGTCGACCGTCATGAGCAAGCAACTCGAATAACTCTTCCTATTTCCACAAGTATGCATTGTCGACTCATGGGGAAGCAACTTACAATTGAACGAGTTCATATATCTGGTTCTACCATAATAACAAGGGCTGCCCAGATACAATGCCAATGGATCACCGCTGGTAGGCGTACGAAATAGCACTAAGGATTGTCATGCTGCATGATAAGTCAGGGCGCCGTATCCAAGGATAAGCAACAAGAGGAATTCGGCCTCCATAATGCATCAAATAATTCCAAGAGTATGGTTGACTCAAAGCTGACTATATGTGATGCACTCATGCGTATTATACAAGCAACTGTCATCAAAGTTCGTCATCGGCATTATTCACATTATTCACCAGAGGATGAAGATAATCCTACCGGACTTTACGCGCCCGAGACCTATTTCCTGATGAAGACATTTCGCCCTCTAACTAACAATATAGAATATCCCTAACAGACGAGCTGAGGATATTGATTCCTCACTGCCAGCGAATCCCGGTGGCTCCATTATCCTAATAAGGCAATCAACACCAAGACGCTAGCATCAGCCATGTCCATTCGAAGCAACCCAAAGCCGTTCCAAGACCATCCACCCAGATTATTAATCGCAGTAAGTCGCAGTAAATCGCACCGAACTCGAATACTAATCGGCCCCATGGGCACTAAGAACCTTAGAAGCTCGCCCATGGAACACTGGCGGACAGTTCGGCATTTTCCTTGCCTTTTTCCCGCTAATCCCCGTCGCAGCGCATTATGTAGGATCCAAGCACCCACTCGACCTTTCATAATCCACGTCTCTATGGCGCAACTGAGCGTATTCCGAGGTTCGGTTACGATCTTCGATTTGAGAGGCTAATGTCACGGCGCGAACCGTTGGCCCAGCCTGACAAATCAGCCCTCCCCTGCTCTTCCAAAGCATGAGACTATCAGGTTGGCTGGATAGAGGAGCGAAACCCATGGACAAAGTGGGCAATCGCCCGGACCAACAACGGCGTTACGTATAATTAGTGCGGTGTTTCCGGCCATCAGGATCGATCCTTTGGCTGTGTTTTTGTATAAATAGAGATTCGGTAGCATCGAGATCTTTAGCTTTCAATTCAGAAGCAGTACGATATCGGGCTTTACTTCAGATCCAAGTTCATTTCGTGAAATATATATATTCCGTCGCACTCCAGTCCAACGAACACATTCACCACCTCAAACAGTTCATATTGATCACAACCACCATGGCTGGCGAACTCGTTCTTGTTGGTCATCACTGTTGCTTCATTCATACATATACACGTTTCTAACAGCCAACAATTTATAGATCACCGGAGCCACTGGCATGATCGGCTTCCGAACCTTAGTCTTCCTCCTCGAAGCAGGATACAAGGTCCGCGCCGCTGTGCGAAACCAAGCCGGCTTTGACAAAATCTCACAACTCAAGCCCGTTGCTCCATATGCCTCACAGTTGACCAGCGTCATTGTACCAGACATCACCGTCGATGGAGCTTATGATGAAGCCGTCAAGGGCGTTGAGTATGTCGTGCACGTTGCTTCTCCTCTAGCAAGCAACGCTCCTCCAGGAATCGACTATGACAGCTACATGATCCAGCCCGCTATTCGGGGCACCGTCGGTATCCTTGAATCAGCAGCCAAGACCACAGGAGTTAAGAAGGTTGTGATTACTGGATCTATCCTCTCTTTGGTCGATGCAAAGACATTGGGCTCAGGCAGCTACATTAATGGTAAGTTTATATACCATGTTCCCCTTTGATTGCAGAGAAAATGCCTTCACTTGTCGTATCTCAATTGATTACATCATATTAACATGATACAGAGGAATCGCG
>LVVK01000002.1:1830927-1972613 GCA_002022785.1 Trichoderma guizhouense | reverse complement strand
CGCCGTTTCCAAGGCTACAGCCTTTAACAAGACCAAAGAATGGGTTGCAGAGAAAAAGCCTTCGTTTTCCGTCAACCACGTCTTCCCCGTCTTCGTTCTAGGACGCGATGACACCGTCACAACTGCCGAGCAAATCGTCAAGGGAACCAACAACATGCTCATGGGTCCGCTTTTCGGCTCAACACGACCTCCTATCCCCGGCGGCTCTGTCCATCTTGATGATGTTGCCCGACTTCACGTCCTTGCTCTGGAACCCAAGGTAGAGGATGGTCAAGACTTCTTGGCCGCGTCGCAGCCTCTTGAGTCGTTTGAATGGAGCGATGCGGCTCGCATTATTAAGAAGCATTTTCCAAAGGCGGCTGCCGATGGCATCTTCCAGTTGGATCATGTTGAGAAGGTGGTGACGCTCCAGACAAAGGTTGATAGCACAAAGGCAGAGAAGCTTTTCGGTTTCAAGTTCAAGAACTTTGAGGAGCAGGTTCAGTCTGTCGTGGGTCACTACCTGGAGCTAAAGGGCAACAACTAGAAGATGGTCATATGCAGATGATATACGTAGAATTCGCTTATAGATTACAACATGTGCTATCATGCAAAATACAAAATAAAGTTGAAAAATATCTCCGAATTATGTTATGCTCCAACGCACATGAACTATCACTACAAATTATAGCTTTAAGTCCGCGCAGCTTGTATGCCCCATCTAACACGTCCCAACATGGAAGTTGAAATAATAATATGACAGGTTTCAATTCACACATAGCTAAGCAAAAAGCGTCTCGTTAGTCGCTTTAGTTTCGAAACAAATCTGAGGTCAGACGCCTAGTAAATGGACCTTTATGCCGATCCCGCCTTGTCCACCCGCGATTACTACACATTACAATTGGAAAGGGGTTGTTAACTCCCGTCGCTTTCGATCTTTCTTTTCCACTTCACCACCCACCACACAAAGCAATCATGGCAATCCGACTCATGACAATTGATGATGTCCCAAAGGTCATGGACTACGTGGTCGAATTGACCTGGCAAGACGGCTTTCACAAGTACTTCTTCCCCGGCAAGTGGGAGCATCCATTCGCTTTCAGGAGATGGTGGACTCAATACGTGCGCAACTTGGTGCTCAAGCCGGGTGTTTATGTCTATGTGCTTGAAGAAGACTCCAAGATATTAGGCTGGGTGACGCTGGTTCCGGGAGACAATCCGCCGCCGACAGGAGTAGACCTAAGCAAAAGTTCGCCTCGCGAGAGTGAGTTAAAATTGCTTTCCTTTTCATCCTTCGATGCAATGTAATCATTATTGTTCAAATGAGGACCACTAACCCACGAGTATGAAAAGAGCGCCTCCGGAGATTCTACCGCCACCACGATAGCATCTTGGAAAAGCTACGCCCCAACCGCGCAGTGCGAAATGAGCGGGTGGATTATTTCCGCCAGGTCGCCATGCCGGAAGTGAAAAAGACGGTGATGAGTGGTGAAGATAGCCATCACTGGATGATTGTCGAGTTCCTCGTTGATCCAGCACTGCCGCGATTACAGAGGGAAGATGTTTGGGAGAAGCTGATTGATGTTGGTCGTAAGCAGTGCCAAGCGGATGGAGTGCAATTTTGGGCTGGTGTTGAGAGGTCGTTGGTGGAAAGGTTTGAGACGCATGGATTTGAGAATAAGATGTGGATGGAGGTTGGGACGGTGGATTTTGCGGCGATGAAGTTGGATGTCAGTCAATAGATTGGTTGATACTATCCACTGGTATGAGCAAGAGGTGTCTATCAGAAATTGTATCATCAAGTTTCAACATTGACATCACTAATGATGCCGTTTTCTTATCCATTTCAAGGGCTGCATTCTGTTCGTCTGCCAATATCCATGCAGCCATAAATCATTCTACATGTAGGTATATCCAAATCATTACCAAATCCTCTGATGCAAAATAAAAAAAGTGCAAATTCCCAAAAACGGCTCTTTAATCATCCACTTACCTTAGTCGCCAATCTCACAACAATTCTCATCATCAACTCTTGCCGTACTCTAGCCAGCGCACCAGCTTATCCACAGCCTCTCTCGCCTCTGGCAGAAACTGCACCAACGGCCAGACATGCATCATGCCCTCTCCCTCGACATACTCAATCTCTCGTCCCTGCTCCCTTACTTTGGCCACAAATTTCCTGATATCCGGCGTCAACATCTCCGTTGATCCAGCAAATATCAACGTCGGCGGCAGCTCGCTAACATCTCCATAAAGAGGGCTCACTCGCGCATCATCCGGCGACACATCCGGGCAAAGATACCGCACCGCCTCCTCAAAGCCCGGGACATCCAGCCACGGATCTGTCTGGGCGACTTGCCGTACCTCTGGGTTTTGAAAGGTAAATTCGACGCAGGGAGACATGAATGCGAGCCGAGATGCCGCTGGCCGACCTGCTTTGAGCGCCTCCTGGGTGAGCGAGATGCCCATGCTGCCGCCAGTCGAATCTCCCACCACGAAGAATGGCGTCTTATCCTGCGACGGCAAAGCAAGATCATCATAGACCGGCCTTACCGCATCGAAAATCTCCATCAGGGTGTGCTCTGGTGCCAGCGGGAATATCGCTACCGTCACAACGGCTCGCAGCCGCTCCGCCAGAGCCGCAACCATCTGCCAATGTGCGACATCAATCTCAAACAGAAGACAGCCGCCGTGCAGGTAAAGAATCCGCGCCTGGTTCGGCATCTCGGATTTAGGCGCTACATCATACAGGGTGCAGCCTCCGAGATGGCGCTCCTCGATTGTGAACTGCGTTTCCAGATGCGCTGGAGGCCGAGTACTCTTGGTCTGGCGATCGGTTTCAATGCGCTGGCGAAGGGCCTTGACGGTTTGAAGGGAGCCCTTGAACCTCCACCATACCATCCATGAAGCGACATATGCCTGCCAGCTGGCCATTTTTGAGATGTTTTTTGAAGTTTAGATGCTTTTTTTTTTGTTTGGGAATACTTGAGATTAATGTTGGATGAGTGAATAAGCTGAGGACATGTGATTCCCGTCGCTTTTATACTTTGCCCAATTAGTGAGATTCCACATCAATGGATTATGCCCAGCCGTGTCTTTGCTGCTCCGCTAGTATCGAATAATCATTGCGCTGGCGGCTTACTCCTAATTTTTGGATTACTGTGCGCCTTGCTTTACCTTGGTTGTTGATGTCTTAACGCTCTGTTTGCCTGTTTGTTTCTGCTCTCTACAGACGCATCATCACAACACAGTGGATATGCTTCAAAGACGAAGCTGCAAGATGCATGTCATTGCGATTAGAGTGGAGCGTTTAATGTCGGCGTGCGTCAAGTGAGGGGCCAGCTGAGCATGGCGTGTAACGTGGGAATGCACATGATGCGGGTAAAAGACAGAGGCAGAGCATCGGGGCAGCAAGCATATGGAAGAGGGGCATGTATTGCTTGAAGATGCATGCATGTGAGTAATATTTCTCACATTTGACGGATTGATTGTACTTCGTAGAGAATCACACTTGAGTTATTGGCCGAATATATGGTGGTCAAGCTCTACCCTGTACCATTTCAAATGAAATAGCATAATGGCTTTGCAGTGAGCTGTAGAATAAAATAATACTCGAATTGCATCTTTGTCTCTTGTTCTTTTCAGAAAATCTTCTAATTATGGGCGATCTGGATGTATACTCAGCGAACAAGTCTTGGCTTTCCGTAATTCTCTCCATCGATGGGGCACGCGACCCGTACCAAGATCAATGCCAAGCTGCATGCAGCTACAAGTAGACCCCGATCGAACAAATTAATGACATGAAGCTATCTTTAAGGCAAACATCTCATATCAGAATATGCATCAGTTGAGTTAATTCATTAGCGAGGCTCTCATGTATACCAAATCCATCAAGGCATCTAATGAATCTACTCTATGGCTCTGCGGATCTCGGCTTTGGAGCCACTTCTGTCGGGCCAGTGAGCATCCCATTCTCATTTTACAAACGTCCACAGGCCTATGATAGGAAAGTTGCACTCCGAAAAAAATCGATTATTAAAACAAGGCAGGTTAAGACATATAAAAGAATAAGGAAAAAGAAAACTCCGTACGATTAACCGCCTTCGCGCATTCCATCTTCCGTGGTTTGCGCGAAGAGCGAGCCAGTGACGCCACCATCGGATTTATCACTTCCCACTTAGTGTCTCTATACCCGACGCCCACGCCCGGAAGACGCAGCGGGGCCAGCCAGAGACTCGATTTTGGCTGCCATGGATTTATATTTCCATTGGCATCAAAAATCCGTAGCTTCGGGGCAGCATCGGATGGATGCGATTTTCTCGGACGACGACGATGGAACGATGGAGGCGAGTCGGAGTCAATTGCATTTGTCAGGAGATGAAGATGTAAATATATAATGGACGGTTTCGTTCGTGTTGCTGTCGAACTTGTCTCATCATCAGCATCTCTATCACTTACAGCTTCAATACCATCAACAAACATTCAGCAATAAGCACTTATACACCAATCACATCTTTGACAAGCCATAGTTTAAACTTTCACCTAGATAAAAAAAAAAGCACTGAATCATGTCTCTCCAAGACAAAGTCGTTCTCATCACCGGTGCCTCCAACGGCATTGGCAAGGCCACTGCCGAACGCCTCTACAAAGAAGGCGCCCGGATTGTCATCAACTACCTCAGCGACGCCGCCTCAGCAAACGCCATGGTCGAGTCCTTCGGCCCAGACCGCGCCATTGCCGTCCAGGCTGACGCCGGCAACATCGACGACCTGAGCCGCCTGGTTGACGCGGCCGTGGCCAAATTCGGCCGCATCGACACAATCGTGGCCAGCGCCGGCATCATGCCAATGCGAGACGTTGAGAATACTACGGAGGAAGACTTTGCAAAGTGCTTCGACCTCAACGTCAAGGGCCCTTATTTCCTGGTCCAAAAGGCGCTCCCCCACATGCCGCCCGGATCTCGCATCATCTTCATCTCTACGGGCATCTGCCACTTTTCAATGGCGCCGGCCAGTTATCTCCTCTACGCTGCTACAAAGGGCGCCATCGAGCAGATGACTCGTGTCATGGCCAAGGGATTGGCTTCCAAGGGCATCATCGTCAACGCCGTGGCTCCTGGCCCGACTGGTACTGAGCTCTTCTACAAGGGCAAGCCTGAGACTCTGGTCAATGCCATTAAGAGCTGGAGTCCCTTTAACCGACTGGGCGAGGCTGAGGAGATTGCCAACACGATCAAGTTCTTGGCCAGCGGTGATAGCTCATGGGTCGTGGGTCAGACGGTGCTGGTGAATGGCGGCGCAATGCTGTAATGAATGGCTGGCTGCATTGATGAGCGTTTCTGAGCATGGATTGGAGTATAAAATTGGGATGGAATCGCAAATGATGGCGATGATTCATGATGGATAGAAGTAGACCGATTTTGTTAGCGTTAGAATTGTTTCATTGAATTGTATCGATAATGCCGTTTGTCAAGTTCCTCTTTCACGTGCTTGTTGAAGAATATGCTGCTTCTTCTTCCATCTCCGCGCTTGACTCCCTTTGGCCAAAACGCCAAGCAACAGCTGATGCGTGTAGTACGGGGTACGTACCTACCGAGGCAAGCCGATGCGCTAAAACGTTTTCGATTAAACGGCATCCCCGTTAAATGCATCCTGGTTCGGGTTAGTGCGCTCTAGGTGCCTGGTAGAAGCGCATGAAGAAGCATCCCTTGAATCAATCTAGGGCACATGGATTCGAAGAAAAGATGATGAGTCTAGAAAACTTTCAGTAGTTCTTTGAAGAATTTCGGCTGAGATCCGTGCCTACTACTGTGTGTTCTGTTACAAACTCTCACTGTTCGGTTCTCTTCCCCTTAACCCGAGGCTGTGAACAAGCTTTCTCTCCTTTTCCTATTCCGAAGAGCACATGACTCCCTTGTATTTCGCTCCCACTCACAGATCCCTTGTCATGATACAAGACGCAAGAAAACAACTCGGAAGAAGCCCCAGCTGCACTGCGTATGATCACTTGATGAGTGGTTTCCGGGCAACTTGAACCTTGAATGCAACCACAGGTTCGTGGGATGAATGCGGAGACGATGCATATTTGACAGAGACTATCCCTCAATCACTCAATCCGGCCAACGGCACAACAACACAAGCGCCATGGGCTGACACGAGTTATTACCCCAGACTTGGGGATGCTGCTAGATGAACAAGACGGGGAAGAAAACACGCCGTTGCCTACAGACGGTGCAGGAAACTCACGCCACTTCTTAGTCAAGGGCTGTCGAGTTGCGCGCTGAGCGGACGCCCCGTTTGTGAGAGGCGGTCCGATCTGATTATTCGAGTCTATTGTTAGGTGTTGGACGTTGTCTACAGTATTTCCCTTGCTGAAAACTACCTAGTAACCCTCGTTTCCCCGCAGACATCAGCTCATAAATATGCATCCTCTTGTGAATCTTGCGTCCATCTAGATAACGAACCCCGAGTGACACTGTAGCAGTTCATCTGGGCTGTCATTGAGTCCAAAATCCACGGACCAAAAACAAAAGCCCGATGGATTTGCGCCAAGGCCCTTGTACCAGTACATGCACAGTGTGACTTGCAGGTGGTCCGTGACGCTTGCCCCAGGCCATCCCAGGCCATCCAGGTGCTGTATTTCCACATTTCTAGCCTATCGCAGCCCCGCCATTAGCACTCCCCCGTACTGGGTACTGGCCCGACTGCCCGAGTTTTGCCGACTCTTCGACGTCAGAACCTCTTCGGACCGTAAAACTTGCCTTGCTTTAATCCATCTTCGGACCAACGGCCCTTGCGCTCGGCTCAGCTTCATCTTCATTAACCACGACGTCTCTCCTGAGTGAATCTTGTTCGTGTTCTTCTCATCATCGCGAGATTACTCTCCGTCTGCTCTCCCTCTCTCGCGACTCTCTGCGTCATCCCTTGGGCTCTCCCTCTCGATCGCTCGGAAACACGACACTCTCGACTTCAATCTCACTCTTGCGCTTCCGGCTCCGCAAAAAAAAAAACACCGCCAGGCCTCACCGCATCACGGCCCAGCCGCGACGAACGTCCCTCATTCGATAGACTGTGAGCAGCTGCAGGCATTTTCGCATAAATCTGCACGCCTGGGACGCTCCCCATAGGCGGACTGCTCGGGACCTTCTCCCTCGCAAAACCCTACGTCAAACGCACGCACCCGCGCACAGGCAGCTGATAATCCAAATCTACCTACGCATAATAATCTTCAACGACCTGCATCCAACGAAAACAACATACATGAGTGTAACACCACCAAACGTCCCTCGCATCGACGACAAGCAAAGCAATACGATGCCCTCACAACGTCCCTTCTTCCTCTCCTCCTTCTTCAACTCCTTCCGCCAGCAAGCGCCCTCCCTCACCCAGCAGGCCAGCAAACACACCTCTCAAGCTGCTGCATCTGCATCTGCCGTCGCCTCCACAACAGCCGCAGCGGCAGCAGCAGCTTCTTCGTCCGCCTCCACCGCCCGCGCAATCTCCACAAACGCTGCTACGACATCATCCACCAACGTCGCCATCCACACGCCTCGCGGATCCCCCGGCGGCGCCATCCCCATCCCTGGCGGGCGCAGAAGAGGCAGCGATAGCAGTAGTGAAGGCTTTCGCGATGCCCTCGGCGCCGACAAGTGGTATATCGGCGGCAGGACGGCGGCGGGAGAGGAGAAATTCTTTAAGCTTGGCGTGATTCGCCGAGTAAGGAGTAATGATGGCCTGAGTCTCGATCGTCTAAGCTTATAGGTGATGACCACATGACTGAACGGCTCGAGAATGACTGGGGGGTTTTTTTTTTCTCTCTCCTTCTCACCTCTTCCTGCTTGGCCACCAGCAACGAGAAAAAACGTATATACATGATTAGAGCGACTTTTTGGAATTTGGGCAACAAGGCTGCAAAACATCAAAACAACGCCGACGGGAAGGCATTCATTTGGGACTTTTGGGTTTGGGATTTGAGAACATGGGCGCGGCGTTTTGGCAACCGGGTTGGGAATCTTTTGACGAACGAAACTTTGCATTCGTATTCTATTCTATCTAGCATAAGAAGAATGAGGCTGCTCAAGGACCTCTTAACAATACAATATTCTATCTTAACGGCAGTGTTTCACTTGACTGATGCAATTTTCTCCTTTGTTTTACCACATGAATCGCTGTAGTCTTCCTTCGTCCAGGATCGTTCCATCTTCAGCCTTCCAAACATACGGCTTGGTGAGGAATATGTATCCAGTGATGAGATTGATGGCAATGAACCAAACAGTCTCGAGAATAAGCCTCACATCGTAAAAGCGACAAAAAGTCACAAACTTGCCCCATATTGTCGTTGGAGTGGCACCATCGAACAAACTATTCGTCGAGGTTTGGTGATCGTGCAACCGCCAAGCGGGGACGAGGAGCCTCCAGATGACCCAGGGAATGATAAAGTAGCGGGGCTCGACAAGTGGTGCTGTGATAAGTGACAGGGCGGTGGCTATTAGGAAGATGAGTCCTGTGGATGTCGATACAGGCTCAGTTGAGAAGAGGAGAGGATCCTGAAGAAATCTCTGATGTAGTTCTATCTGTGTCTGTACTTGCGCGTCTGGAGATTCACCCTTGGTGGTGTTGTGGGTGGGTTCTGTTTTCATAAATGGGTCGCAGCTAAAAGGCGATGGGCGAGATGAATGATAATACGCTGAGCAGTCATCTTTGTGAGAACCAGAGATCCAGTTCGTGCAGCCGGATAGAGTGCCCCAGACAAACCAGCGGCTGACTGTATAAGGAAGAATGAGAAAGTAGCGGATCCAAGGTGCGCGGCGGATGGTGTATCGAAAGACGTAAAACATGTAGTGGCGGTTGTCGGCGAGAGTAAATGGGTGAATGATGGTGTTGAAGCGGACGATGAGGGTGGACAGGGTGAATGTTGCGATTAGGTAGAGTGGCCAAAGCAGACGATTATTGAAAATGGCACTGAAGAATTTCAGCGGGAGTGAGGGCGCGGGCTGAGAGGTTGAGTTTGAAGAGGCATCTGATGGTTCTGTACTTGGCTTTGGAGATGTAGAGCTTGATCTGAAGATACTTCGCAAGGCATCTACTCCCAACACAACATATGGCACGAAGAGCGGTAGTGAGAAGAAGCCAAAGAATGCCCAGATATAGAGCATCTGTGGAAGGTGGATGGTAGCAACGTGGTTGGACTTGTCGCCGAGGACAACGCCGCCGTTCCATGCGACGAAACCCGCAAAGGCAGCCAAGACGGTGACATAGGGCCATATTTGCCTTGCGACTCGGATAGGGTTGCAGAGGGCTGCTACTATCAAACTCACGGCGGTGAATAGCATGTCTGGTTCAACGAATTAGTGACCAAACACAGAATCTGGAATAATTTTCGTCTTACCTTCGGGGTAGGCCATGTGCAGTGGCAAGTCATGCACATGTCCAACCGACCACCTCTTGATGAAGAACAGCAACTGCTCCGATAACGTTACAATGGATGGCTGAGGGACAGACTTTGGTTGCAAGCTTTTGACGGCATGCACAGCTTCTAGTCCTCCCATGAAGACGACAACCCAAAAAACGTTTGTCTGCCTCATGGTGAGGGTCCATATTCCAAGGACAATGGTGACGATATCGCTTAGGAACGAGCTACGATCCCGCCCAACCCGGTGCAAATGATTCAAAAATGCCACAAGCACAACAGCAGTAGAAATGACATCCGTGTAATAAAGACTCGAAAAGAAGAAGAGTAGAGGGAACAATGCGATGTTAAAAGCTGTGTGCATGGCATATTGAGATATGGCGTTGATGCTGACGGATGAATGTGCTTGATGCAGACGTGCCTCGATCTCTTTCCGACATAGCAAGGCGATGTAACTCAGGATGATGACGCCAATTGCATTTGTGGCTCTTAACGTCTTGGGATCACATGCGTACGAGGAGATGAGGCCACTGCTTTTTGCTGCTTGCGGGATCAAAATTGATAACCAGTACCTATACGTAACCAGCCAAGTCAGAGGCTATCTCTTGATTTAAGATTGAGAGCTCAGTCACTTACAGTCCTGGAGGAGTCGTGATTTTATCGTCCCATTCTAAGAATTTCCCTTCGCAATATTTCTGAGCTTGAGGAATATGAAATATTTCATCCTATGTATATATCATTAGCATGCTGCCACAGATGTGTTGTTCGTTTGCAGGCTCACCAGATACGGCTCAGGAACGATTTCAGACACCACGCCCAGCCAAAGAAACGTCGCCGCTGCGAGGGAAACGGTGAATAAAAGACTCAACCCCCCAGAACTACTGCCATTGCCTCTAAAAAGAAGAAGATGAAGAACAAAAGCAATCGGGACTGCGCCGGCGGCCCATGTTGCGAATTGGAACTTTGCTGCAGCAGCGAGGGCATCAGGGGCGTTTGATGCCATGCTGGCAAATGAGCGTCTTGAACCAACTAAATAAATTTAGAAATAACGTGCAGAAGTGTGCATCTGCATGATAAAACGGTGGGAATTATAACGAATGTGTCATTTTATTGTATGCAATTTCACAGGGTGAGGCATGCCATGTTGTTGAAGGGGAGAGAGGTCGAAATGAGATGAGCTGTCAAGATGAATGAGAAGTGGACAGTATGGATAGTATGAAGAGCACTGTAATTGATACAGCTGAGAGACCAAGTGCAGCATGCGTACGCTGATTATCTGGACTGTCAGAGCAACTCATTCGATTTTATGGAAGAGAAACATTTGTAGCATACATGGTATTATCTAATTTCACAAAGAAACATGGCTACAGAGGCAGACAGTTGTAGTTTAGAAAAAGTCTATTGTGTATCTCTTATACAAAGGCAAGCTGCGCAAAGCCTTGTTACAATTTTACAAACACCATCCAGCAAGTGCATTTAGAAGGGCTACCACAAGTTAGTATTCAAAGTTTGACAGAATTCATCAAGGAGAGCTTACGTTGTCGGCAGGGTGAACCTCCTGCTTCTCCCAGAAGCCGCCAACAAAGGGGATTTTCTAGGCCATTGTGAGCATACATCTTCTTCCTGCTAGGAGCAAGCACTTACTACGAGGATGTCAGAACGGACACGGGGCAGGCTGGAGGCGAAGAGCATCAGAGCAACGCCGAGACCACCGCCGATGGTGGCAGCTCGGAAGCCACTATCGACCTGTTAGCGAATAGGAAGACTCTATATATACGCGCGAAAGAGCTGAATTCCGTATGCAACGTCGAACAGACGGGCAGTCTCGAGAATTTTGCGATATTCCGTAGCAAGTTTGGCGATTTGATGGGATTTGAGGGCATCTCTCCATCACACCTCTTCATCACACCACTACCCCTCCAGTCGCATGCAAGGTTCGACACCTCCTTGTAGCTTTCCCCAGACTTCCCCAAGTAGAAGAAATAAATAAATAAGGGAGACACTTACTATCGGGTGGCAGTCTGGACGGAAATGCCGCGGTAGTTGGGCTGGAAAGCGTACCTTTTGCGAAATGTCAGCTCATACGCCCATACAAAAACTGCTACAGCCGGAAGGCTTTTCTCAGGAGCTTCTCCCCCTTCCAGCCGTGCACTCCCTCAAATCGCAAAATTTTCCACCATCATGATCATATAGTTCGAACGTACTTGGGGCCGTAGGCGCTCTTGAATTCCGCAGCGCGGAAGGGAGTCTATTTCGCAGTCAAAAAGTTAGCTCATGCTTTTTACCCGCCGCATTTCTTCAACCCGGCTGAGGAGCAAACTTCCACGATAACAAACAGTCTGGGGACGTACCTGAGAAACCATATTGACTTGTTCTGGCAGCGGGAACCGCGTGTATCGATCAATTGCTCGTCAATTCGTCGTCACTCAAAAGTTGCGCGAGTTTGTTCGATCTGCCGGCGATTCTCGGCCAGGATTTTGGCCTGAGGCTCTGACTAAGCGTATCTCGAATTTGTTTTGGGCCAATCGTATGATCGCAACCCGGAAAGGAGCCCCACACCAGCTTTTTGTTATCGAGGTCAAACGTGCCTCGTTTCCGATTCAATCAATCAGCCTTGTTGCTTTGGTCTTTCAACTTTTGTTTACCTTTGCGATTCCGCCTTTTTGCGGCCTCACGGAATCGATTCGAGGAGCTGGGCTGAACGCAACCATGGATACGTACATTGATGGTCGGTTTGAGCGCCTGGAAAAAGCTCTTGCAACTCTGATTGACTCGGTCACGAAATACCATCCTTCGGCTGTTCAGGCAGAGGAGCTCAAAGCTGCAGACAATGAGCTCTGCAAGGGGCTCGAGCAAGGTATGCGCCAAGATGCATCCAGCGTCTATCACACAGTATATCAGAAGACATTGCTAATGCAGCTCTTCAGTTGAAATACATCAGAACAACCACCTCAAGATCCTGCAGCTTCGCCAGCTGTCCGCTTCTCTCGACGCCCAGATTCGCGAGACGCTTACCTGCCTCGCAACAACGCGCAAAGACATTGTCAACACCCAAGTCACAATCTACCCCACCGAACCAAACTTTCCGATCGTCTACGAAGAGCTTCTCGGCCACGCCCGCCGCATCAGCAAGACGTCTATGCCCCCCGCCGCGATTCTAAATGCCATGGCCGCCACTCAAGAGAGCCAAACCCCGCTTCCTGACTCTCAGGCTCAATCTGCCATGACGCCCTCTGCGCAGACTCCAAATCCCATGCAGAGCCCTGCTCCCACGAATGGCACCATTGAACAATCCGTCCAGCAAGCACAGGCTGCCTTACACACTACTCTCCCCGACCAGATGACGCAGTTCCTCAATCCTCTATCGGGACAACTCTTCTTCCCCTGGCCATTGGAAGACAAGATTCGCTCTGGTGCGCTGGCATCGAACCAGATTCTTTTGGAACAAGGCATCGACCCCAGAGGCTACGATCCCGTCGCAGAAGAAGATCGGAAACGCAAGGAAGAAGAGGAACGCAAAGAGAAGGAAGAAAAGGAGAAGCAAGAACGTGTGGAGCGCGAGAAGGAGGCGGAGCGCCAACGCCAAGAGAGGCAGCGGCAGATCGAAAAGCAGCAGGCCGAATGGCGAAGAGCAAGCATGGCTGTCGGCGCCTCTGGGGAGGCGGCTGTTGCCGGTCCTCCGAGTACAAAGGCGGAGAAGAAGCAGTTCCAGTTTACTAACCTGGATGATTTGGATGATGACGACGATGAGGATTAGTTGTCTCGTGCAACTGAACGAGCATTTGATAATAGCAACAGCGAGTTATTTGGAACATGGGGCTCAATACAACGAAGCATTTAACAAAGACCTTTAATAGACATATTTTGCTCATAACATTACACAAGGCCAATCCTAGTCGTACCAGCTGATTCAGTAATAAGACCTTCAGGAAAATAGGATGGTTCTACCCAGGTAGCCAAATTAATCTTGAAAATAAGTAGAAAAGTCTTCAATTAAACATGTCTATCCCGCATTGCTCTTTTCCGCCCAGCCCAATCTCATCCTCTCCATATTTGCTTGTACCAACCAAACAAAAAAAAGAAAATCGTTGCCTTTAAATGTGCAAAACTAGTAGAATCGCTGTTTTTTTCCTTGCCCTTCCCCTTTCTCGTTCACAGTGATACCGCCGTACACACCATGGTCGTACATGTACTTTACAAGTTTGCTAGATATATTCGAAGTTGCCCCCCTTTTCTCAGCTACGATGGTGTTAAACTGAAACACACCACCGCCACACATTGTAACCACACTCCTTTTTGCTTTAGTCAATCTTGATAGAAGAGTAAATCTTTCTTACGAACCACCAGGAGGCGAAGTAGCCGATGGTGCCTGGTTTCAAAGTTAGACATTGTATCCGTGAAAACAGGGAAGATGGGTTGACAACTTACCGGAAAGGATAAAGAACAGGAAGGAAATCAGGGCGCTGTAGCCAATGTACAGGACTGTTCCCGCAAGGCCGCCAAGCTTGACCTTGGTGACCAGGTAGAGGAGGCAGTTCAGGAAGACGTAGCCACCGCTCATGCCCGCTGCCAGGAAAGATCTCCACTGCCAGTTGTAGTTCTCGGCACACAGGAGGAAGTATGTCATCAGGATGGTGACTGCACCGCAGACGGCAATCATGAGGCCGTAGCAGAGGAACAAGAAACCAAACATGTAGTAGATGCGGCTGAACCAGATGGAGCTCATGATAAAGTAAAGCTCGACGAAGATAGCGCCGAAGGGCAAGAGACCAACAATGAGCATGCTGGGGATGGGCTGGAGGTAGGTGGTGACGGGTGGGATCTGGCGAGGGATCTGGTTGGTGCGGACGGGATTTTCGATTTGAACGGCCTTGAAGCCGAGCCAAGAGCCCGCAAACGAGAGGGGAATGGAGATGACGAACCAGATGCCGACGATGACCAGCATGGTGGTAAAGGGCACGGCGCCGGAAGACTCTTTGGCCCAGAGGAATAGATCCAGCAGGAAGAAGGCAATGAATACAATACCGGGGACCAGCAAAGGAGTCAAGACAATGTTGAGCTTCCACTGCTCGCCTTGCATGGCCTTGTATGTTCTAGCCGAGGTGTATCCTCCCACAATGCCCAGAATAGTGTAGAGAATGATCATGATGGTGCCCAGAGATCCACGGTTGGAAGGCGACAAGAAGCCCAGTAAAGCAAAGACAATGGTAAATCCAGTCATGACGAAGAGCTGAGCTCCGTTGCCCAAAAGGATAGAAAGCAGGAGTGGGCGCGATGGGGTTCGGAAGACATCGCCGTGGACCAGTTTCCAGCCAGAATCTTCCTGGACACCATCTTCCAGCATCGAGGTACCGCTCAGGTCGTCCAAGTTGATCTGGTCAAGGCGATTGTAACGCGCAATGTCCTTCTTCAAAGTTCGGATCAGAATGGACATGACGGTGAGAACGAGGATGACAACGATGATGGCGGTGTCGACGAGCCAGAACCAGTGGATCTTGGGGTCAAAGACGTGCAGATACTTGTCCCAGCGGGTAGCCCAGGCAGTAGGCGACTTTACCCAGTAGACGCTGTAGCTGAATTTGACTTCCTGGGGGCCGGAGCCCTTGGCAAAGACGAGGTTCGGGTGGTTGTCGCCACAGTCGGCCTCCCCTTCGTACTTTTTCGAGGTGGGCTGAACAACGACACCGACGACTCGAAGCTGATTCTCGTTCCCGCTGACTTCGTGGTACTCAACCCAAATTTCGTAGTGGTTGTTAAAGAGAATGTTGCCCGATTCATCGTCTTGTCCCAGCAAGAACCCAGGGCTGTAGAATGTCGTGCCCGTCAGCTGGTCCTGAATCTGCTGGCCAGCAGGAAGACCGTCGACAAGCCAATTCAGGCTGTAGCCCTGCTCAATCCTCGTCGACACAAAATCCACCGACTTCTCCTGGTATTTCACCGAGCAGAGCGACTTGCAGGTTTCGTTCTTGCCCATCTCGAGGTGGAAGGCGGACGTCATTATCCTGTCGCCAAACAAGATGCTGCCCAGACTCTCCTTCACATGTTTTGGCCCGCCCTCTGGCTTGCAGAATTGAAAGGCCGGATGGTAGTAATCGTACGAGACGATCGAGTGTAATCGAGCATCTTGCGGCGCCGCTACGGGTTTGATGCTGTTGACGTATAGTGGGACAGTTTGGTTGAGCTCGTATGTGGAAGGGGCAACTCCGGGGAGGTAGAAGGCCGACGCCAGCGGCGCGAGCAGAGTCGCTAGAAGCGCCGTGGGCGCACTATTTCGTAGATACATTGTTTAATGGATATGTTATGGTTGTATCATGCCACACAGGTTGTCGAGGTCGAAGATGGTGAGGTGTTCGTTTCGCAGCGCAATCGTTAGATTACGGCCTCGGTCCTCAGACCAATTCGGTTCGGGGGGGTTAGCGGTTGGGGAGTGACGCAGCCAGGCGTGCTCCAGGGGTTCTAGTTCGGTCGCAATTGACGTCAAACTGCGATAAAGAGATGAAGCTTGTTCGGGTGAAGCAGCAATCGACGATCCAGTAATGCCGCAAGTCTGGAGCTGCAGATTGTAGAGTCCGAATTCGAAGTCGGGAGGCGCAGCTTCAGGAGCTTGTACGGACTGTATTCGCGTCCGGAGTTGCTGCAGCCAGCTGTTCAATGTCCATCACCCACTGTAGTATTCTGCTTAGTCAGATGCGGCTCACTGTGAATTCCGCTTCCGCTTCGATATCTAGTTGTGCCCACTTGCCGTCTTGGGGCGGGTATAGCCCGAGCTACGCCAAAAAGTGCCAGTGACAGCTGCAAACTAACGAGTTTGAGGATGCATATACGAAGTTGCATCGTATTAATTGCTCCTAGGCTGATGAACACGAGGTATTATTTATTATTCCGCGAATTGAAGATACAGAAGTAAAGATAGTGAAGCCAGATGCTGGTTGCTGACGATAAGGGACTTGAACTGATTTGCTCTTCAGGCAGTGTAGGTAATTAGCTGCGGTGGTGCCCACTTACATGAATTGGGTCGGCCAGCGTTTTAACCATCCTCTTACCATAACTGTTAAGCTTAACAGGGCATCAATGTTGCGGTCAATGATTCTATACCCATTACGCAATTCAACGTAATAGCGACTAAATTCGATCAATCCTTGGACATTTCCTAGGCAGAAACCGCGATCGTCCTAACTTGTTCAGCGCAAGAGAGATGCCTAGTTCACGTGACTGCGTGTTTGGCTGGTGTTTCTATCGCGCATCTCTTAGACTAACCGCCTACCTGCTAGGTTCAATAGGCACGTCGATTCACCCCGCCATCGCATTCACGCATGGCGAAAATACAACCTGCGCCATGATCAATTTGCTGCTGCTGCTGCGATAATCATGGCCGTGCAAACCAGCGACGATGAGTTTGGCTACGACTTTGAAACAGACGACGAGGAGCTTCTCATTCAACTTGCTTCCACTCACTCGCCGCCGCTCAAGTCGACGGATGATGTAAATCGAGCTGTCGTCCCTGCCTCGGGCACTGCCAAGAAGACAACTTCAAGCTTCGAGGCTTTGGGGGAGGTCACATCGTCTCAGAAATATGTCTACCGCAGCTATGCGTCACCATCAAATGGCTTTGCTATAAAAGAAGAGATATCCGCATCGACATCAATGACCGACGAGAAACAGAGCATATCATTTCCTCCCTCAGAAAGTGCAGTCGTCGCATATCCTGATCGTGAGTACACACCAGATTCACCAATTTCAGTTTGACAAGAAACTAAACCTAGATACAGTAACCACTGCTCTACAAGCAATTCCCATCCAGTCACCGCCGCTTACAGAAATTAGCGACGATGATGAGCTTGAATTCCAGGACGACCGTTCTCCATTACAGAGGTTTCGCTCATTTCCAAAGAGGCCGCTAACAGTAAGCGATCTGACGGCTGGAGCATGGTGTGAGCTTCAGTACTGGTATACACTTACACGGCTACCTGGTGGACGGAAAACTCGAACACCAGCCATGCAAAAAGGATCCAAGGTGCATAAGAAGCTTGAAGACGAAGTTCATACGACGGTCAAGGTTGAGATTCTAAACAAGGAAGACGGCTTTGGGCTGAGGCTCTGGAATCTGGTCCAAGGACTAAGAACTTTGCGAGATACGGGTTTGACAAGGGAGCTGGAAGTCTGGGGCATGGTGGACGGCAATCTGGTCAACGGCGTCATTGATGATCTCAGCTACGACAATCCCAATCCAGAGTTTGAGGAGGAGCTCTCCAGCCAAGGATCCCAACCCAGTCAAAGCCAGTCAATGATATCAGACTACTTTGGAGGTCTCAAGCCCGGCAAGCTAAAGGGCAGCAATCGCCAGATCTTCCTTGCGGATGTCAAAACACGAGGCACTACGAAACCTGTATCGTCCGCAACAGCTCGACCTGCAAAAATTCAATTGCTATTATATCATCGCTTTCTATCCAACATGGCTGCTGGCGAGCTAGACTTCTTCAAAGTGTTTAGGCGATACGGGCTAGATGCAGATGAGCGCTTCTCAGATACATTCATGTCGCAAATCGGAGAACTCCACGACGAAATCTTCTTCGACACCCCGACTAGTTCGGCGGAAGAATACGAGCAGTTCAAAAGGAACGCAGCTAAAGGGAAAGCCGCTCGGGACGACAACCCCACTAGTATCCCCGAATCGTCCCCCGGCGTGCCAGACCTCCTCAAATACGGATCCCTTCGCGAGCTCGTCACCCTCGTCGAGGACGAAATTCGGCTCACTTTCCCGCGCGGCGCAGAGTCCATCGGGTCTATACTCCGTGTGCAGTACGTCTTTCGGGATGACGGCCGCGAACTTGCGAAGATTGATTTCCCCGTTTCGGCGCAGACTTTGGATGCTTATCTCGCGGGAGACATGAGCTGGTGGCGCGGCGAGAGGAAACCTAAAGGCGTGACGATTGAGGAGGCGTTCAAGTGTACGTCGTGCGAGTTCGCGCCAAGCTGCAAATGGAGGCGTAACATGGATGATGAGCGGGTAAAGAGCGCTCAGGAGAGAGTCAACAAGGGGAAGAAGGTAATCGAGACACGATTTTAATATTCGCACGGGAGTTTTGTTCTTTGTCGGGTATATCTGATTTCGTTACGATTCACGATGCAGTAGCGGAGCGTTTCATGGAGTGGTCTTTTCGTCATTCACCATATTATATATCATCTCACATGTTAGCATACATTTCTAAGACATGAATATTTTACTCTTCTTCAACACAATGCAATTTATTACCTCCACCACCCTCTCTCTATCTTTCAAAAAAAGAACAAAGAATTAAAGTGCTCTACTACCGACTACCTGTCACTTTCGCCTCATGAATATTAAGACATCTCAACCGTACATGAATTCATTCATTCGCCACCACAAATAAAACTATCGCTCAATCTCAATTCTCCACGCCACGCTTTTAGGGAAACAGAAAGATGTAGTACCCAAAAGTTTTGGAAAAAAACATACGAGTCCAAAAGAAAAGGCTCTCCTCGCAGTGAAATAATAAAATAAAATAAAAAAGAAGTATGTAAATGAATGCCTTCTTTTCTGAAAGGATGGATTCAAGCTTGCAGTTTCTTAATCTTGTTTCCGCCACCTGACGATGCGGAGCTGGAAGAAAAGGACCTCTCTCGAAAAGAACCCTATTTCTTTAAGCCCAAGAAATTCCTTCTCTTCTTCTCCTTGTGTGCTTTGCCGTCGTCGTACGAGCTGTTTGAGGTTGTCGGCCTGTGCCCGCTGGAGTTGATGTGCATGTTGGCCATGGCTTGCGTTGGCACGGCACCACCGCTAGGAGTCGGTCGACTGGGAAGACCGCCTGGGCGACCCACCGGTTGATGCGCAGCAGCGCCAGGTCGAGGAGCTCCGGCCTGCTGTTGTGGTGGCCGAGCCTGAACCGGTGGCGGCGGCGGTGCTGGACGCTCGAAAAGATGTGCTGGCGCATGTCTCTTGCGCTCAATAGGAAGATCCAGCTGTCGTTTGTCGCGGCTCAGATCTCCAATTTGGCGAAGGAAGAGCTGAGGCGTGAGCATGTGCGAAGTTGCCAGGATAATATCACGGCTTCGCTCGTTACCAAGCTCGTAGCATGTCCTGCTTTCACTGTATGTAGCGCCACCAGCCATAAAGACAATCAGCCTTTGGCGGTTTTCGGGAGGTCGTCGGCCGGCCGCTGCCCAGTTTGGCCGTCCAGCGGCACGAAGTGACCCTGCCTGAGCTGCAAGCATATCCTCGTTCGGGTCCAGCGGTGGCTTGACGTATGGAAAGAGGGTTTGATCCAGAGTTCCTTTGGTCAGTCCGTCCAGCACCTGCTTCAGGACAGGCTCAAAGCGGGAAAGAGTATAATCGTCCTCGTCTTGAGAATTCTTATTATCAGGAGGAAATAGCGGAGGAATTGCCTGCCGTTGCTCCTTTAGCTGCTTAATGGGTCTTCCGCCAATGTGTTCCAGATTGATGATAGTCTCCGTGTCTTGGATGGGGAGACCTGAATGGGCGAGAAGTTTCTTGACATCATCCAAAATCATGCCGTCACGGTATAGCGCATAGAGGGTGATCAGTCGGAGTCGGTCTCCGGGGGATACTGCGTCGTCATCCAGCAATCGAGCTACCGAATCCAGAATGTTTTTCGGCTTCTTGTAGTCCTCATCCAGCCCGGTGGCCAGCGTCTGCTCGATAGCTGCAGTGTCGGACAATTTATGATGCTGGAATTTGTTCATGCACTCCTGGGCCATGGTGAGATGCAAAGAATAAGCTTCCTTCATCTCTTGAAACTGAGGCAACCCAGCCATCATGTCTCGGATGGCGCTCAGACTTGTCGTGTCGGTATTTTCCCTGGTGAAATGGGGATTCTGATCCAAAAACTTTTGGAAGTCGCCCATGAGCTTGTCAATCGTGTCCTTCATGTGACGATGACGGTTTTCGACCCAAATCTTGTCCTTTTCTTGAAGCTCCATGTCCTTCTCCGCTGCATCTGGTGTCCCTTCGTTGATTACCGTATGGAAAGTAACCTTGTCGCCGTCCTTGATGGGAAGCAGATCGTGCGCCATGGCTTGATAGGTGAACTCGTGTACTAACGGAGCCATAAGGTCCATCGATCGGTCTGTGATAAGAAGCGTAGACTGTGGCCTGGTCGACGGAGGCGGGAAGTTGGAGTCCCATTGGGCATAGCTATCCAGTTCTTCTTGTACGAATCTCGCCAAGTGGGTGCACAAGACGGAAGCCTCGTGGAAGGCATTTTTCGGCCGGTAGTATCTCACCTTTGGATACTCTCCGAGAGTAATGCATATTCCAGCAATCTGGCAACATTATCAGCGTTCTCGTTCTACGCTAACAACAGAAAAGAAAAAGACAAATTCATGGCTGGTCCAAGCTTACTCTTTGCGCAAGGAGTTGCATATGCTTGGGGACAATGGCATTACACGCCGGGTGATAGAGCATCGGGAAGCTCCAGGGATCTCGGAACGTCACCAAATGTGATTCTCGGGGATAAAAGTCGACAAACAGCGTCCGAGAGCTCGCGCGCAGCTGGCGCACGCCGGGGAACTCGTCGATTTTCCTTCGCAGGGCCGGGTCTAGCAGGTTCGTCCACACCAGAAACCCTCTTCGGTAGCGCCGGAGCTCGAAGTCAGCTAGCAGGCATTCGACAATGTGCGGTTCGGGGCTGAGGAGGTAGATGGCGTCCATCTCAGGGTTAGACTCGCGACGAGCTTCGATCAGCTCGATGGCTGCGGAGATCGTGTCAGTAGAGGGCCTCGCAATCGGAGATAGAGGAGGTGAAGCTGACTGGCAATATTGTTGTTGAGGATATCATCTGACTTGACAACATTGTCGACAATCTTCTTGGAGGTTTCGTCGACTATCAAACATTTCCACTGGGAGTGGTCAGAATCGCTGTCGGTCGGTAGGGGATAAACAGGGGCAGGCGGTCTCGTACATCGTTTTGCGTGATGTTCTTGATTTCTTGCAAGATAACTATAGCATGTATCAGCAATGCGATAAATTCAAACTCCCCGAGCATGAGATTATGGCCCATACCATTGTGCTGCTCTTCAAAGACGGACAACCCCATTGTGACGGAGTTCAACGGAGCTGTCCCGTCAGGCGGTGATGGACAAAGTCAACGACAGGCAGAAAAGACAGGAGGAATAGGCGGAAGATCGGCTTGCGACAATGAAATCGACTACAGTTGATAGATTCTCTAGGTAGCGCAGAGATCAGAGGCGTGAGCAACAGCTGGAAGCTCGAGTGCGGTCGAGGCTGAGGGAAGGCCAAGTTTGTTTTGTGAAGCATCACCAAAGCTGAAAGGAAGGTCGGGTTTTGGCGGGGTTGGTGCGCACAGGCTGAAACTCCGGGCGACCCCAGGCTGCTTCAGGCTCGACCATTAGTGCCTGGCCCCTAACTTTAGCGCTAGCGGTGGCTGGTTGGAGAGCCGCGGGGCGATGAGGTCACTAGGAGGCTTCACTGAAGATTGAACGCTGGAGGTTATTCCTTTTAGCGACTTCAAGGGTCTCAGAGCTCGATATGGAATGGATGGAATCATGCCACACCTCGTGCCGGGGGCGTGGATACGAATACAGGCATGCACGGGCATAGCAAAACATCACACGACCAAATGAGAACTCAGTTTCCTCCAACCACATCCATATCCAGGCCATCTGCAGTCTATTATTCGTCTCTTTGTGCTCTTTGTACCTCTCATAAGCCATCCTCACCTCCATTCCCCCTGAGATACTTCTCCACATCCACCCGTCCATAGATCTCAGCCTGTAGCCTCTCCCCTTTTCGTCTCTCCTTGTCCGCCAGAGCGCGCATTTCCTTGCCAGTCAGAGCCCGAGGCTTCTCTTGAACCGCCTGCTTTGGCTGCGTGCGAGTAGCCCCGATTCCCAGCGTGTCCTCTTTCCGGGCTACCTTGATCGGGAACCGGGAGCCCTCGCCTTCTCGGCCCAGGCCAAGGCGGGAATCGGGGTCCCAACCCTGAGATTCCAGGGCTCGTAAACCCATGCGCGATCGATCTAGTGCAGATGGAGGATGGGAATGTTCCAGGCTGACTTGATGGGCAAGCGAGGCCTCGTGTTGCTGTAGCGTCGTCGTGATGGGAAGAGAGCAGACAGGACATGTGGGAGGTTCCGGCTCTTTTTCAGCAGCGTCCTCCTTTTGGTCGTCCTTTTCATCGCTAGTGCCTTCAGGTTTTGACGATGAATCCCTAGAGCTGCTGCCTAGGACTATGCTGGCGTAGACGTCTCCGATAGAGGCAGTTTCCTTGCCCAGATTCTTGATGGTGTTGCTTGCGTCTGCGTCTGTGGCTTTGACAAACTCAATCTTCTTGCGCTTCAGCCCAGCGCCAAACGGGCGTTTGTGATGCAGCGGAATGTCTTCATCGTCAGATTCATCCCTCTCACGCCGCATGACCTTGTATTAAGAGAGGAAGAAAGGTGAACCGTAGTTCTGCATTACAACATGACAAAGTTGAAGTTTACATGTATGAGTTGAAGTTGGGCAACGCTGAATGCTCTCTATCTTAGCAAAATAAGTGATTATGTAATGCCCGCAATTAGTATGGACAAAGCTTCCGCCACCAAATATTGGAGAAGCTTCAATCTTCAATGTTCTTTTGACGAATTTTTGTTCATTATGATTAGCTCTAGTAGATACATGTCTAATTATTTGGTACTGCTTTTATCGCAGAATGCAGAAATTCTATGTATACAAAATACCTCAAGTGTATAACTCCATCATGCTAGGGAGACAGATACGCCCCGAGTCTGTTTCAAATGTTAGTAACCGCCTATACCAGTATGAGAATGTAGAGAACAAGATTCAGACTTACCCGATAATCACATAACATGCACACATTAATCCGCCCTTCAGGCCACTGGATCGTAGCGGGCCACTTACTCCCTCACCAAGAATCAAAAAGTTCACCAGCAAAACGGATCCAAAGAGAGTGGCAATCTCAAAGAGATTAAACGTCAGCATCAGCGGACGATCCATGATCCAGCCCGCAATGATCGTCAATGGAGTCACGCAGAGCGCAATTTGGATTGATGAGCCAACCGAGACTGCCAGCGCAAGTCCCATGTTGTCTCTTGCGGCAACGACAACCACAGTTGCGTACTCAGCGACGTTGCCGATGATGGGCATGATGATGAGACCAATGAGGGACTCGGACAAATGGCCCTGGCGAATCACATCGTCGATGGCGCTGGCGAGAAACTCGGCCGAGACGGACATGAAGGTCGAGGTCAGGATCAACATCACGTAGGAAATGACGCGGTCCGTCTTGGGTCCGAACGAGACATGTCTCGGTTTCGCAACGATGCGGTCGAGATTGACGTGGCTGTCGCGGAGGATTTGTCTTGTCGTAAGGTACGGTGCCATCAGCTCGGTGCGGTCTCCTCCCTCTGATGTTTCGCTCATCGCTCCCCGGCTGGAGCCTAGCGATAATGAGCGAGCTCGTGTCTTGCCTCGTCTGGACGACTGAAACAGACCTTCGCTAGCCTCCTCTTTGGGCTCTCCATTCTCCAGATAATCCTCGTTATCCAATTCGCCGTCATTGGGATCCAATCCGTCCAAGCTGTCTCGCTCGCCCTCCTTGAGAGGCGCATGTTCTGATGTAGGGCTGACATCGACAAATCGAACGGTTCGGGGAGCTGCTTGAGAGCCATTCAGGGCGTCTGAAGAGAGAGGCATAGGTCGAAGAGGAACGTGATCCTGGCCGTCGAATAGCGTGGCATCGTCGTTTTCTTCGTCTTGGGGTACAGCTTCGACGTCGTGAGGAGGGGTTCGGGTCTTAATTTCGTGGAAAAAGTATAGGATATAGATGAGCAGAATCATGACGGCAGAAATTCTGCTCATCTTGAGGCTCATGCTCTCTGCGCCTTCGGTTCCTTTGAAAGTGTGATCGAAAGCAGTCTATAAGAGAAGTTGGGAATCAGTACGCATACTCTAGCATAGCAGCCGAGGAGGATGGTGACAGCTTACTGGCATAAGAAAAGTAAAGACCGACACAAAGAGGAGGGATCCGAGAAGCTGCGTGCCAGCGGCATCGTGCAAAAACTCCTGGTCAGGAAGCTTCGTTGTCAGGAGCGCAGAGCCGAGAATCAGAAGTAAATTCACAAGGATAGATCCGAGGATCGACGCCTGGACGACGCGGATCTGGTCATTCTTAAGGGCGACACTGGTCAAGTCAGTATGGAGGGCAATGTATAATGACGAGGCGTATCGACGATATCTTGGTTGCTCGCGTGAGGCTGGTTCGACTTACATACTATAAGCAGATGACTCAGGTTAGCATGGAGGGGCAAAGAGGGAGGAAGCCGGAACATGTCAAGCTTCAAGGAAGGGAACAACAAGGTGCTCGACTCACAATAAGATCAGCTCGACGAGGTTGCCGAGGCTGATGTTGAGGATGGCGCCAACGGTATCGCCGGCATCGCTGGCAATCTTCTCCGTGACATCCGTGAGGAGGGACGATAAAGGCACAATAGCGAGAGCGTTGAAGATGAAGATCAGGGTTGAATTGATGTTGAGAAAATAGGCCACATAGCCGATGGGCACAAAGACAAGCAAGACGTTAAGCCATGAGGTGCACAGGACCGATCGCACAATATCCACAATCAGAGCCATCTAGCTATCGGACCAGGCTCTGCCGCTCCAGCCAGGCCGCGGTCTTGTCGAGGGATTCAAACAAAGATACGAGCTATTCGTACTACCAGACTTTTATCTACGTCGGGTCGTACGAGGTGGATTGTATGGACAAGCACGTGTGGAATCCGTCTGTACCGTGGAGCAGACGTAGAATAAAATGGATAGTAATAAAAAGTAAAGTGTCGCGGCGTGTTTCAACAATGGAAGAGAAGAATAAAAAAGGAAAAAGAGCGGCGAAAAGATTCAAACTGCGTCAGGCGCACGCGACCGCTTGTGGGAAAGCAGAAGCGGCGAAAACTCACGATGAAGAGGGATAACGAGACTGGGGGCAGCCCATCGTCATGCTGGCGAAGAGAAGAAAAAACGAAGAAGCTGGTCATATGCATAGGGGGGAAAGAAGAGGAAACAGGGGCTAAATGAAGCCCACGACAAAGGCCCACCTCTTTTGAACGGGGATCCGGGACCTGGCGCCACTTTATTCGGGGGAAGGCCAAGGGTTTGCAGGGCAAGGAATTCCCAATGGGCGGCATCGTGAGATTTCGGCTTTTCGGGGCAGTTAGAGTAGAGCAGAGGCAAAAGGCAAAAGGCAAAACAAATCTCTCACGCTGAGAGGCTGCTGACGGATGACGGAGGGAGCCGATGATGTCGATGAGGAGAAAAAAGGCTAAATGCAAAAAGTGAAAATATCGAGAGCGCAAGAGCAACTACAGTAGAGAGAAGAATAGGAGAGGCGCGCTTCAGTTCGCTCATTTCGTTGGAGTGCGGTTGATGAGACTACTGCAACTTTTCAGCGGCTAGCTGGTGAATGAGGCTCCAGTCCCGGCATTGCAGCTGTGAGGCTAGCTGGAATTGGGCAAAGTTGCAAGTCAGCGCATTGTTACCGTTCAATCTACTCCGTACAAGTTGCTACTACAAAACCCCCGTTACAGGGATGTGAAGTAGGGGGTGTATGTGTGTGTATGTGCGTATCGGAATAGTAGCAGCAGTATTGACGATGACGATGTAGCAGAATGATAGTTGAGTTTTGGTGGTGATGATGCATCAAGCCCTCAATTGGCCCCTTTTAGAGGGGAATGATGGATAGCTGCCTCTTTAGGATATCCCTCAATCCGTCTTCAGAGTAATAAACGCATTCATGACGAAACAAACTGAGCCATATACTAACATTTACGCCTCTTACAGCAAAACTCACAACGTGCTTTCGCAAAGGATCCGACATGTTAATCACAAAAGGGTATCGGTGCGGCCTCCCGCGGGATTAAGCCAGCCAGTGGGATTCAACAGAGATGAAGACAGAAAAAAGCCGCTCCCGTGCATGCCATTACGTGGGCGATGGGGTGTCCCAATTTTAGCGGCCTACAAATCCCCGAGGGCAATCCAATTTGCTGCGAAATAGTTGCCGGTTCTAAATATCTTGGCGCCGCAGTTTAGCGGTGACGAGAAGATGCGCATAAAGCATTGGCGGAGAACCGGTGTGTTGAACAGGCCCGGGATTGCGAGTCCTTTTGCTGGTGTTGCCATGTAAAGTTGAGGAGATGAAACTTGAACTGAGCTGTTGTCAAACAAGATGCAGCCAATTACATTGCGCATGTTCAATCAATTATCCCATATTAGCTACCGTTTGATTCCATTGAAGTTCTCTGAGAGTAAGAAGAAGCACGTCGTAATCATCCGTGCACTCTTATTCAGGGGACCTGCCGTTCTTCTCCACACGGACTGGTCTTTTCTTGGGGATCGGCCCAAGACCCTGCACTTGGGGCTGCAAGCGAGATCTCCAGCCACGTAAGTCTACCTGGCCTGACAGGTAAGGATCAATATGCCGTGATGTGTCAATATCCTGTACATGATACTGTTGGAAGATTCAAAAAAGAAAAGAAAGAGAAAACAAAATACGTGGTATTAGCTGATTGATTACAGCAGTGTTCCACTTCTATTCATTCTGCGGCTGAGAAGGAATAGTACATCACTCTAGTATATTCTCTCAGCTCCCATACTCCTAGTTCTCAGGTCCAAAACAGCTTCATTGCCACTTTTCTATTGCAGAAGTTGCTTTCCTGCGTATTACCTGTTTTTGGCTTCACTATTGTCGACCCACGATAATCTGTTCTTGTGAAACACGATCTCTCTGCGGTTTAGATACTTGACTATAAAAGCTTACCCTACAACTTCGAATTTATTTCCATGGCACATTTTTCCTGCGCTTCTGGAGGAGTGTTTGAACTTAGCTCTATTCCTGGAGTAGGCGAGCATTGGGATGAACCCTTTCATCAATCACTCTATTACTGAGAATGGATATGGTGGATTACACTCGGTTTCGTCGATTGAGATCCCTGCACCTTGTGTTGTTTGATTATTCTTTGAATCGCCAATCTATCTCGTCCGATATACTAATGATGCCCATCAAGGGCTGTAACCGCGATACATACTTACATACGTCACATCGATGGTGTAGCTGATTAAAGAAATGTGATTCTCAATTGGTGCGGAGTCGGGCGGTCTTACAGCCTTGTTTGCCTTATCAGCAGAGCCGCGTGCCATTGCTCCATATGAAGAACCCCGCTCCTCGAATGTCATATTCACTCAAGAAACACGTTGCTGTTGTATCTACTCAGTGCTCAGACCACCCCCCAGTTTGGGGCACCGTTTTCTTCAATATGTCTAGTTTTGACATTGTTAGCACGGTTACCGCAACAGAGCAATTCGTCACAGTCGTGTTCAAGACTATTAAACTCGTCAAATCAGTGATTGATCAGATTCAAGATGCCCCAATTCAAATACAACAACGGGTTGGCCGTCTCGAAAGCCTTGACTCTCTTGCGAAGCAGATATTAAACACAAAGATATTACAAACCGAAGACATTAACAGGATATTAACTCGATGCGAAAGCCGTGTCCAATCGTTGCATGATCTCATACAGAATACTTCGTTTGAGAGTCATGATTCAATCAGGAAGAAGGCCTGGGGAGCTATTTTTAGCCTGAAAGAAGAAGAAAACATTCTAAAGCTATTTGAGATGCTGGATCAAGAGTACACCTCACTCAACACCCATATTAATCTGTGAGTGAACAACGTTTGATGCTAAACATATTAATTTCTAACTTGTACTGTTAGTCGCATTCTAACAATGGCTGAAAACATACAAATCGGATATAATTCCATTGACACCGGGCTCAACACAATAGCACAGGCGACTGATTCCATCCCCGATGCTTTGAAATGTCTACAGGCTCTGTTCATCACTGATCCTGAAACTGATCGTGCCAAACTCATCAATTCTAAGGGAGAACTTGTACAAGGCACTTGCGACTGGATTGCTCAGAAAAAAGAGTTCGTCGAATGGAAGGCTTCTGACGGTGGGCTGCTTTGGATATCAGGTGGCCCCGGCCTTGGCAAAACCATGTTATCGATTTACCTCATAGAGTACCTCTCGAGTTGCTTTCTCTCAACTGATGAAGGGGAACCACATTATTCAACTTACTTCTTCTGTGATGCCAAAGAAAAAACGCGAAACAACGCTGTTGCTATCATTAGGGGAATACTCTTCCAACTTGTGGAGCAGAAGAAAGAACTTATCAGACACATCCTTCCCAGTTGGAAAGTACAAAGGGAGCAGCTTTTTTCTCAGAATTCATTTGAAACGGCTTGGAAATTCTTTGTGGAAATGGTGGGCGACCTCGGAGAATCACATGCGACTTGCATCCTTGACGGTCTAGACGAATGTGAGCCGATATCATTGGAGCTATTGCTAAAAAATCTCAAAAGAATTACAAGCACATCACCTAGACTCAAGATACTAGTTTTGAGTCGAGAATACCCTCAATACCTTGGAGCATCACTAGGTCAATTTCCAAGAATTCGCCTAGATCCAGATGCCAAAACTGAGGTCAATCGTGGGCTTGAGCAGTATATCTCTACGCGTGTCGCAGAGTTGTCTGAAAGCAAGCAATATCCAACTCAGCTAGCGAATCATGTCAAAGAGTGTCTGACGGAAAAATCCGCTGGCACATATTTGTGGGTTAGCTTCATTGTGAAAGATCTTCAGACCATGGAGATACCGGAAGTGGAAGAGCGCTTAAACCAATTCCCTCAGGGACTTGATGCTCTTTATGAAAGAATTCTTCAACAAATCGAAAGCACACAGCGAGGCCTAATCTTGGATATCCTTCGGTGGTGCACATTTGCAGTTCGACCGCTCTCGCTCAACGAACTTGCTGCCGCTTTAAAGATCAAGTCAACGGCGCTGCTTGATAGCGCAACAATCTTACGAGGAAAGCTTGTGTACTGTGGCCATTTCTTAAGTATAACGGACGATACCGCAACTTTGGTTCACCACAGCGCATATGATTTTTTAACGCGCCGAATTCCAAACTCTGCTGCGATACCTTGGTTTTCATTGTCCAATGTTGAATTGGAGCAGTCAAAACCGACATCTGCATGTATCTCTTATTTTTATGACGTGTACTCTAAGGATAAGGACACTTTCCATGTTGAGACAGTTGAGGATGATGAAAAGCGAAAACTTCACTATCCATTTTTTGATTACGCATCATGGCAGTGGACTGAGCATTTTAAACATTCTGGCCAACAAGGTGTCAAAATACTAGCTCAATTTCCAAAATTTTTCTCTGATGAGTCGGAACTCCTTAAATTATGGATGGTGTTGGTCAACATCAAACGCTATGCGGATACGACGAAGGAGCCGCATACGGAGAAGGTGTTATATCATGATACACCGTTAAGTGAACTGGCTGAGTTAGCGGCTAATTATGGACTAACTGTTCTTATGAAAAGAGTTTTAAAAAAACAAAGCGGTCGGCGATACTTGAAGGATTTATTTTCAACGTCATCCAGAAACAGGTATCTCCAAATAGCTGCTTTACAAGGACATATTCCTATCATCGAGATGCTTTTGAAGAATAAGGTGCGCATTGATTCAAAAGATGCACTCGGTCACACCTCTCTATATCTTGCTGCTGCATATGGGCATCTCTCTGCCGTCACGATATTATTAGAAAATGGGGCGCACATTGACTGCGAAACGCCCGATGGGGACACGGCGCTTGATGTCGCTGTGGAACAAGGCCATTATAAAATAGTCCAACATCTACTGACGTGTGGTGCGAATGTCAATGGTGGCACAAGCGCCACGACAGGGACCTCTCCTTTAGGGAAAGCAGCTCATTGGAATAGATCAGAACTAGTGAAGCTGTTGTTTGAATGGGGGGCCAGTGACCGACTGGATGACGATCTTCGATCTTATTCTACGGCAGTATTGACAGTATTATTGGAATATTGGGCTGAGAGATACTCTGCGGAACCTTCTCAGTTTCGAGACAAGATTAGCTTTGGGGAAACTACAGCTCTTCACATTGCTTGCGAAAGAGGAGATCTACCTACTATCCGTACTCTTCTGGACCCCAAATGGAGCCTTGATGTGAATCTCCCGGACCAATATGGGAGCACAGCTCTTCATTGGGCCGCAGGGGCAGGCAAACTTCAGGCAGTGAGGTTACTTTTGATGAACCCCAGTGTTGATCCCAACTCGATAAACCAATGGGGGCTCAGCCCATTTCATCTGGCTCTATTCCACCATCATTCAAATGTTGTTGAATATTTTTACATGATAAGAAATTGGAATATATTACCACCAGAGCCCAATGAAACGTGTGGATGGGGTGCAATCCACCTTGTATTACTAGGGGGCTACTGGGAACGTCCAGCTGAGGCTATGCTACAACACCTAGTTGTAGAAGTCGGAGTCGACCCGGAGCGACGAACGCACAAAGCGGAAGACCCTGATGATGAGTGGCATAGTAATCACTTCTCATACTGGGATGGTATATTTCCCTGGCACGCTGGATTAACACTGTCGATACTTCCCGAAGACTTTTGCCATGAGACGCCACTATCTCTCGCCATCTACAGAGGCTGGGTTGGAGCTGTGGATTACTTGTTCACTGACAGCCATATTGACCCTAATGAACCCTGCAGGGGATGTGATGGTGCGAGCCCTTTGCATGTCGCTGCGCAAAGTTTAAGACACGACATTGTCCGAAGCCTCATCACTACATGGGGAGCCAATGTTAATTGTTTGGATAACCGCCAGCGAACACCGCTTCACTTAGTAGTTAGTGTGACGGTATCCCATAAGAACGTACGCAGCCAGGATGACCAAATGGCCTCGATGTACGAAATTATACAAGCTCTTATAGAAACTGGTGCGCAAACTTCTGTAATGGATACAAATGGTTGCACTCCTCGAGATTTATTCATTTCCAATGAGAGCTTTGAAACTCAGGAAGAAAGTATGGGTATGATCCGGAGAGATGTGTTTGATAACATTGTTAAGTTATTCAGTGAGGCTAGCTCCCAGGATGATGTTCCTTTGGTTGTATAAATACGTCAAAAAAGTCTACTGCAATGTTGAATATACCTTTTCTCCCGTTTATTCATGTGATGGCCTTAAATGTGAATAGTGTGAGTAGGTGCACAATTATCAAACTTATTACATAGAAGAGATGTAGTAACCCATCAGCTTTCTACCCTCTCTATCTATATATTCCCTGCGGTATGCATTCATGAAATGTGAGCCATGAATGAGAGCTATCTGACAGTCGATAAGTGTTCATTGGTGGCTACCTATATTATAGATGATCCTCCTCATTAAAACTATGAAAGTAAACTGAATCATCGCCTTTTGCACTATGGGTGACTCATATTGGGAAGTTTGCTCTCGTGCTTGTGCTCATACTCCCAATATCTTCATCTGAATCCTCGACACCGAAGTACTGCAGAATTCCTTCCGCCGCCCTCATCCCTCCACTTGACGACAAACTTACTTCATCCATCATATCAGCTTTATCGAAGACAACTTGAACCAAACCCAAGAATCGGGGCTCTAACCCTTCTGTACTGTTTTTTGACGGACATGGGAATTTTTGCGCGGCCACGAAGACGTTGTCCTTTGCGTCGACGTCGGTCATGTCTTCAAAGTCGTCTTTGTGCAAGTCTTTCTTTTGTAAAGAGTTCCAGCCGTGAACAATTTTGCAGCTTGGTCGGAATGTCGAACAGCCATCTGTAGTCTCTGGTATATTGGCTAAGTATATTGCTGTACATTTGGCGGGCCTACATCCTCTCTTCTTAAAGACGACAACTACGCCGTATACCTCGTTCTGTATGTCGTCGCCGTTTGGTGCTTCGCTTCCACCATTTGCAGTGTCTGCGCTCCTTATTCGTGATATCTTCCGTGGCATTATAAGAGGTAGTAATGGTGGTTTATGGGCAGACCAAGACGTCTCCTGTACTTCGTTCTCGTTGGGATATATGCCTAAGAGACGATAGTCCCCTGTGCCGCGCGGGAAGCACACCAAAAAAGGGCTACCAGCTAAACGGGGCTGCCAGCGAGGAGCATCTACTGTAGTTGCATAGGGATTCTTGATCAATATACTCTTGTGTATGTCCATGGACGCAATGTCAACATGCTGGACAACGTCAAGTATTGAGGCTGTCTCAGTGGTCGTTGCTTGCTCTCCTTGTTCTCCACCTTCGGCTTGCGTAACTTGCATGAATCTATGCTTGCGGATGAGCTTTACTGGACAAAAGACCTGTGGCCATAGTAGTCGTGAATAATGTCGCAGGCCTGGATGGTCCTTCTGCAGTAGAGGAATCCATATACGGGATACCGAACGAGTAGCCTGGGTACTGTCCATGTCATACTCCCAGCAGTCTAAAACACCAAACACGAAATGTGGTACTAGAGTAGGTACAATAGGCAGCGTTATCTGCAGTCCGGTGTTCGTCAATTGAAATGGATACGAGTGAGACACAGGCGTATAATGCTTCTGTAGCTGCGGCGAGTTGCCAATTACCACGTTACGAGAGTCGCAAAATTCCTTTGGCGATCGTGGAAGAAAGTCGACGTATCGGAGCTGTGAAGCGAAGAAACTATGGTCGGGATATTTACCGATAATTTCGCCCAGGAATCGTGTAAATGCCTCGTGGCCCTCTCCGTATAACAGCGGCATCGTAATGTCAAAGAGGCCTATTAAAGAATAGGCTTGGTCTTCAATACGTGTAGTTGATCTACGAGAAGCCCATGAAAGACGCTGAGCAACGCTGTACCCTCGAAGGGGATTGGATTTGGAGAACTTGGGCTTGAGCAGGCATGTCCATGCGATGCCAGTGATTTCAGAAATGCATAGCGCCAGGTCGGCTTTCGTCCCGATAGATTGCCAATCCTGCGAGAAGAACTTGACCTCTGGTGGTGCAATGAGCTCTTGTAGAGTCCAGCCTCTGGTGAACCATTTTGCTGCTCGAAAGGCGCTGCCCTGTTCTTCACATTCTGCGACACTCATATGCGGTATATCCTCAAGATACGCATAGCACATGCGCGCCCGGCGATACCATTTGAACATGGAGTTGATGGCCTCGGAAAGCTCTGCCGAGCTGGTCTTATCGATGCAGTTGGTATCGACCCAGACATATTGCAGGTTGTCCCTAGTGGCCTCTTCGCAGGTCCAGATGATCTTCTGATAGCCGGGCTTGAAGCGTCGGTTCTTGCGATCAGCCCATTCTTGGAGGGAGATTTCGCCATCGGCCCACGTGTGGGAGAGAATGGCGTATTCGGGGACATAAATGTCGAAGAATTCTTCTAAATCGAGAGTCTGTGTGTTGATGAGGCGCATGTTGAGATGAAAGGCCGAGAGGGTATGTTGGTGAAGATGCGGAGATCATGAGGAGGCTGTGGAGGGTCTGTGCGAGTTGTGATAGGTGGAATCAGATGCTTGCGTGAACTCTTGGGCAAATTTGCCCGTATATGGATTGAATGGGGCATTCATAATGGCAAATGAATTGGTTGATGGTGAGTATCATGAATATGACAAATAGAAGAGGTGATACAGATGTGACGGCATTCCGGAACCTTGACCAGTAGAATCTAGCATTAACATTGAGCAACAAGAAATTTGTGTATGCAAATTGCTGTCACCTATTAATCCCTCAACTGGAGCTAGGTGATTATGGTAATCGTGACAGCATATCACGGAGTCAACATGAATTGTGACAATGCACCAAAAAGGAAACAAAACGCAGCCTCGCTTCAAAATCGTCTGGGGCACCATCAGACGATATAAACTGCTATTCGAATCAGTTTTCCATCTGCCGAACCGGGATATGCTGCCACTTTGGGATACTTCGGCAGCGGATCCCGGGCCAGTGGGGACCGGAGCACGGAGCAGAGCAAAAGACGCTGGAAGCACCTCCGAATCACGCCGGCAGGGATCTGGCCTGTATTGTTAGGCGGTAGAGCCCTTCATGTTACCCATTCTCGACAATAAGGGTAAGTGGTAGCCTTTTGGAGTGGATAGAATTAAAGAAAAGCCGCATACTGGCGTAACCGTGCCCGATCCACTCGATTCCCGGCAGTCCCTGAATCTCCAGTTCTAAACAAGCATCGCCATAATACGTTTCCGTCTTGGCCTTTGTTTGCCGGGCGGCGCCTCTCAAGCCATGCCTGTACTTTAGGTTAGAGTAATTTTAAGGTTTTTGTTGCCGTGTCTGGAATCTGGACGAGTCGCCGATTCGTTGCTTGGCAGCTGAAAAGATTGGGTACCCGGTTGGTAGGCGGGAAGGCTACCCGTAGATGGGGTTACCGAATGGCAAAATGGACATCACCATGATGGAGATGTTTGCGCGGGGGAAAACTATAAAAGGCGGGAAGATTCTGATGAAGTGAAGGAGTTGTAGTTGTTAAAAAAGTTTTTTCTCTTGTCATTGCACATTGTCTGTATTTGAATAATGCCAAACCTGTTGTCAACTGCGAACCAATTCGTCAAAATGGCTTCTGCTAACCTTCCCACCACCATCCGAGCCATCTATCAGATTGATCCTAAACTCACAACACTCGAGCTCCGGCGTACTCCCCTTCCTAAACCTGCTGGTCCAGATGACCATCTTATCAAGATCAAGGCCACAGCTCCTTGTCTCGGTGAGTTAGGATGGGAAGTCAACTATCCATCGCTGTTCCCGCCAAACCGAGAGCGTGTTCCCGGAACTGAGGCTGCTGGCATTGTCGCCACTTCGCCAGAGTCCAGCCCTTTCAAGCCCGGTGATGAAGTGTATTTCCGCCTCCATGCAAGATTCCCTGGATGTTTGAGAGAATACACAATTGTTCACACTGAGGAGTTGGCCTTGAAGCCTAAGTCTCTGGACTGGATTGAAGCCACTGCAACGCCACTTAGTACATTGACTGCGTGGCAGGGAGTGTTCACTCAAGGAAACCTCAATAAGCACGGTATTCGAGGTGATACAGAGGCTAGGGCATATAACAGTAAACTGAGAGTCCTGATTACTGGCGCCGGAGGTAGCGTCGGAACATGGGCCGTTCAGTTTGCCGCCGCCGCTGGTGCCGGTTCGGTCGTTGCTCAGTGCAGCGGCGCAAATATCGAGGCTGCCAAGAAGGCCGGAGCCACAGAAATCATCGACTATAAGAAGCAGTCCATTGACGACTGGGCTAAGGAGGATCCCTCTCGTGAGGTCGACCTGATCCTAGACTGCCTTGGTGGACAGACTTTGGCTTCATGCTGGTCCGCCGTCAAGGAGAATGGTGTCTTACTCAGTGTTGTTGGTGGCCCAGATGAATTGAAGCCAGAGTCTGTGACCAAGAAGCTGGCTAAGAGCACTTGGTTCCTCATGGACTGCAAGGGCGAGGATCTGAAGGAGATTGCCGACTTTATTGATGCTCGGGGACTGAAGCCTCAGATTGATAGCGTTGTTGAGTTTGAGGAATTCCAGGCTGCTTATGACAAGGTTGAGCAGAAGAAGGCAAAGGGCAAGGTTGTGATCAAGGTCGACATTTAGGGAAACAGGATTATGATGGGCAGTGCTGATGTTGATGAAATAAAAAGGATCTTGCAGTTACTCGAATCATGAATGGACGTCTCATTAACTTGTATTGTATGATTGTGATAAGTGACGTGAATTGACATCCATGTGGAGAATAGATTAATTGGTTATTGATCTGAAAGAGACACTTGCGGCTACTCGACTGCTTTTATACCTGTTCCATATTCACTAATGATCGGAGGCCTAGATACCGGGTACTCGGCTGACATCGGAATCTTCGTCTATGAATACCCACGGCTGCCGATACTAATGCTCAATATTGAGTGAATACGAGAATATTTGCGCTCTTGGTGACATCCTTCTCACTCTTGGCTTTCTTTTCTTTGTCAGTTATCAGAGCTATTGCTTACTGTGTACATTATGTCTTGGCTTGTGGTGGTGCGTGTTAGCATCACGTTTACAAGTAGTGTATGTTTATGTCAACACGCCAGGCTGCATCAACGATATTTATACGTGACAAGTCCAATAGCAGCATTCTACGTTACCACAAGTAATAAATAATAAAATCGCCGAGTTATTCATTCTCATCATCTGATGTATAAATGTCAAGCTGTACCCCGCAAAAAGTGGACGATCGACGCCGGTGCCGCCGGAATGGGCCGAGAAGTGGCTTAAATGCAATGGGAATGAATGTCACGACCTTCATCTTTAGGCGGTGACTTTTCTACTATCATATCATAGAGCTGCAGCCCAAATTACGTACAACTTCAACTTGGGTGACATTCGCAACACATTTACTTACCTAGCAATCAGGTGGTTGGTTCTGGACCCTTGTTAACTGGGCATTTCATAAGAACAGCGGCTGACGGCGGCTTCCTCATCCCTCGTCATTCTCCGTTCATCACATCACATGTCTTTCAGATGTGAGCGTTATCAATAAATCTGCTGCTATATCACGCATCCAACGATGAAACATCGATCAATATGCATCTTTCTCTCCCTAGCCTCATCAGCGACAGCTTCGTCGGCTCACCCGGATCCCGCAAATGAATCGCCGTCGTCAGCAGCAAACGTAAACAGCGATTACCACGCCAACGCGGGTGTCCTGCAATATGTCAACCCTCTCATCGGCACTAGGGGCTACGATCCTAATGATCTCGGTGGAATGATTCCCTCTGTATCGCCGCCATTTGGGATGACGCGATGGACTCCGCAGACGCGCGAAAACTTCATCTCACAGGTCCCCTACAACGACCGCGATCGCCGCATGCACGGCTTCCAGGCAACGCACCAGCCCGCCATCTGGATCGGCGAAAATGGTCATGTAGCGCTTATGCCGGGTCTAGGAGATGAGGTCCGACACCTATTTCAGCACCGAGGCCTGTCGTTCAGAAAAGAAGACGAGAGAAGCACGCCGTACGTGTATGAGGTGACGCTCGACGCGGATTCAGTGGGGGAGTTCGGATGGAATCTTACTGAACAGGCGACTTCGGATCTTCTTGGCGATGCTTGTCCTCCATGTCCGGGCGGTGCCAATTTTATCCCTAATAAGGATGTGACTGAGGGTGCCAATGGCCGCGTGAGACGACGAGATTATGTGTTTGAGCCTGAGAACCAGTTTAACGTGCAAGGCCTGTCTGCAAATGCGTCAGAATATCCGGAAGGGTATAGATATGAGAATTCCATACAAGTAGCCTTGAGCGCGTCGGCGCATGTCGGTCATCTTCGCGTCGATTTCCAGGATACCAAGACACGGCAGCCTTATTTCACCATCCAAGCCAGCCGACTCAATTGGACAGGTCATGTTGAGATTGATCCTGAAGCTCAAGAGGTGTCGGGCAGTAATTCCCAGCGACAAGAATATCTGCTAGGCCCTGACAAGCCTGAGTCTTTTAGGCTCTACTTTGTGTCACGCTTTTCTGAACCCTTTGCTTCCTATGGAGTCAGTCGCGCAGAAGAGCTGTATGAGGGAGAAAAGTATATCGAGGACAAGTTTGTTGGTGCATATGTCACCTTTGACAAATCGGTCAAGAGGGTCGAGGTGAGGACTGGAGTCTCGTATATCAGCGTAGAGCAGGCCAGGAAGAATCTCGATATTGATATACCGGATGGAACGACATTTGAAACTACTGTCGATAACGTCAAATCGGCTTGGTTAGAAAGACTAGGTAGGATCAAAATCTCTGGAGTCAACGAGACTGACTCGGATCATGACCCCCAGACAATCTTTTACTCTGGCCTGTTCCATGCTCTCCAATACCCAAGCGACTATTCTGAACCTACCACCTCATCTGAAGGCGGCCTCCGACGCTTTTACAGTGGTTATACAGACAGTGTTCACGAAGCAAACGATTCATATTACCAGTCGTGGTCAATCTGGGATACCTATAGGGCAGAGCACTCACTGCTTACAATCTTTGCTCCGGAGCGCGTCGATTCCATGATGCGCTCTCTCCTATGGATATTCGACTGGTCTGGGCGATTGCCTCTGTGGAACAACATGATTGAGAACAACGAAATGATTGCGACACATGTTGACGCCGTAATTGCAAACGCCCTAATCAGAGGCTTCGATGATTTTGACGTCGCCAAGGCTTGGGACGCTGTTTATGTCGATGCTTATGTGCCTCCTGATAACGACACTGATCTTCTCTACTATTCCAGGGAGCCAAGCACTCCATACGAGTGTCGTGCTGGACTAACGAGCTACCTCGAGCATGGATGGGTCGACAATGATCGCTGGGCCGAGTCCGCCAGCCGTACCCTTGACTATTCCTTCGATGACCATGCCGCTGCCGTGGTGGCTGAACATGCAGGGGATGCTAAGCATGCAAAGGAGCTGAGAGAGCGCTCACAAAACTACAGGAAGCTCTGGAACCCAGAGACGGAGTTTATGCAAGCTCGCAATGCAAACGGGACTTGGGCGAATGAATCTTGGGGATGGACCGAAGGAGACAAGTGGATCTACACATTGAATGTGATGCACGATGTAGGCGGCCTAGCTTCGCTGTTTAAAGGCGGGAAGAAGGCCATGAAAGCCCGCATGGATGAATATTTCGCGGGTGGCCACAACATGCACAGCAACGAACCGTCGCATCACGCGCCATATCTGTACTCTGCCATCGGATATCCTGCTGATGCAGCACGGCAGATTCGTGAGCTTGCTTGGGAGAATTACAACGCGACGGCTTCAGGGCTGAGTGGCAATGAGGATTTGGGGCAGATGAGTGCCTGGTATGTCTTGTCGGCGCTGGGCTTCTACCCTGTCAACCCGGCGAGCGACGAGTACGTTGTAGCAACGCCATTCTTTAATGAAGTGGAAATTTTGTTGCCTCCTGGCCCTGGGGATGATGGAAAAGAGCACACGCTAGTCATTTCAGCACCGGGAGCGGGTACAGAGGGGAAAGCATATGTGAAGAGCTTAAAGGTCGATGGGGAGGAGGTTCACAGGCCGTTGTTGAAGCATAATCAGATTGTAAAGGCGAGCAGGATTGACTTTGAGATGAGTAACGAGCCAACAAGTTGGGGAGAGGAGGGAACAGTATAGCCTGGATGCATTATGTCTGCTTGTAGTTTCTCAAGTCCTCAATTTTCTCGACGGATGATATGCATTCTAATACTCCCCATCATAACCCAAAGAAGACCATTACAAGTGAATAATATTTAAACAAATTTAGCCAAGTCGTCATCAGATTACTTGCTGACGCCGGGTATCCTTGACAATGCCCACGCCATAGTGTCGTCCCACTCTGGCCCGATTTGTGCAATCGCTGGCCGCGCAACGTTTTCAGCCCATCCTTCCATGAACCATTTTCTCGGCGAAGACTTCATCACTGCACACCAGTGTACAAGAATTACCAGCGCCATGGGATCATTCGCTCCCAGAAGATCCAGATATTCTTGGTCGATAGCCCCAGGCCACCATACAAAATGTAGCCATGTGCGTGGCTTCGACTTACACAGTCTAAGCCAGAACTGTAACTTTTTGAGGGCATCTTTGCAGATCCCGCGGCTTCGGAGCGGGGACGAAGTCTCGTTTATTAGCTCGAGGTTCGTTATAGCCTGCTCGGCGAGATCGTCCCACGGCGGGTTCTCGGCCTCAATTCGCCTTCTGGCGGCAGCGAGCAGTTTGCTCTTCATGAGATATGGCCCTAACTCCATGCCCAAGAGGGCGGCCCCACGTAGGGCCATTATTGGTTCCAAGAACTCATTTTCAGCGAGACCGCGTTTTGCTCTTCTGTGAATGTCGAAGTGGAAGATGAGGACTGAGATGGCAAAGACGAGGACGGTGAACCAGTTACGGTCGCTGATGGCGCCAACTGACTTGCGGAATTTGCTCGATGCCGCAATCTGATGCTGGTATGCAACTAGATCTGATTTGGTAATGTCGCCATCTGGTCGGAGTAGGGAGTCGGTGGACTTGTCGTGAAGAGTCGAAACGACAGCCATGTTATGCTCAAGGAATTCACTCGCGTCCGCTTGGTCTACAAGTTCGTCGGGGATAAGATGGCTCTCGTCGTCTTCAAGTAGACACAACGCCAAGCTCTCAGCAGTAGGGTGAGATGCTGCTCTTATAGACCCAACATCGACGCCTGACTGATAGTGGGCAGCGGGAGACATGTAAGATAGCTCGGGCCCCAGTGGCGCCTCTGGGGATGACGAGCTACCGGAGTGGCTGCTTCTTTTCATATATGCAGCATGACTAGACGATGCCCTCTGCGGGCTGTCTCTGCCGAGAAATCGATAGTCACAAAGCTCGCCTCGCCTCGTGCAGTTGGCACAGCTCGGGGCCTGCAGATTACACTATCGCCATTACAGATGTATAAGCATGACTGCCAAGAGTTTTACGGACGGGATACAATAGCAGGACGGACGAACCCTGACACGCCGCTTCTTGCAACGGCTACAGCCATTTCTGGACTTGTGGTGGAATGTTCGCGAGCCGCCAGCCATCTTTCTGGGCTCTGTTTTATGCAAACGGGGGCTTCGTTTGATTATTTCTCGTTGGGCCTGTTTGGCTTGCTCCGCATTCAAGTGGCGCTCAGGCCGTTGCATTTATGGAGCAAGGGGATGGAGTCTGCAAACAGAAGATGGAGACGGCAGACAGCTGGAGGCCGTTGTGGGCGATGAGGCAAAAGTCAGACAAGGCGCAACGGGCGAGGTGCATGAGAGGAGGTTACGCCACTCTTAGCCCAGCCCACGAGGCTATACGAGAATAGCAACTTGAGATCTGCCCCGGAAATAATGCTGAAGGCCTGCAAATGGGCTCCCCTGAGCTATCCCTCTCCGACTTAGTGTACGAGCCTGACCCCTGCTAGCTTCACGTCTTGATGAGCACTGGTGTGTTGTCCAATCAGATGTGCGTTGGACCATGCATCATAATATGCATCTTTCCTGCACCTTCGCAGTTCTTTCAAAAGGAAATCCCAATTCACTAAGATTGCCTTCGTACGCTTGACCAAATGCGGGCCAGATCTGTTTGATCAAAAGATTCAGGCTTTGCTCGTACAATCCTGCCATAGCCTCGTGGGCTGATTGATCCCTAACACTGCTTCACGTTGATTAATGCATCAGCCCTAAGGCAAGATGAAAGGCCCTTGCATGTTTCCCTGTTGTGTCTGGTAATGGCATAGTGTACGAATATGAACAATGATAGATGTCGATTGGGCAGAATTGGGTTGATGATGGGAATGAATACGGTGACGTAGAAAATAGAATCATGGAGTATATAACTTTGGACATCCCTCTTGGCAATACAATTATAGATTCATGACAAGCTTCAAGGCAGATGAGCATAAGACTACACTTCTAGACGCTCATTACATCCTTTCAATTGACAATTGTTCCTTTTCTCTTATTTTTTTCCCCATTATTCATATTATACCACATCCAAAATGAAACCAATTCAACTCCTTACGCTCGCCGCAGTGCTCTCACAAGGCGCCTTTGCCTGCCTTGAGCATCTATTACAAGAGCGAACCCCAGACCCCAATGACATGATTCGAAGACAAGAGCCCGCCCCCAGAACCAAAACAGCCATCAAGAATGTTCGTGTTTTCGACGGCACTAAACTCACTGGCCTCCAAACCATCATCATCGATGGTGAAAACATCAGCAATGACACCAGCAACATCGAGACCACAGTGGATGGCAACGGCGGTGTTTTGATTCCTGGCCTGATCGACTGCCACGTCCACATATCCAACGTTGCCGGGCTCGAAACCCTGACTTCTTACGGAGTCACCACTGCCATGGTTATGGCTTGTCGAAACTACACACAATGCGCACCGCTCCGCAACTTGGAAGGCGTAGCTTCGTTTGTCTCTGCCGGTATCCCTGCTACCGGACCTGGCAGCCAACACTCTCGAACTTTCAATCTCTCTTCACAGTACCTCATTTATCCAACCGATAATGCCACCGAAGTCGTTTCTTACACTTTTGGCAACAACTCCGATTTTTATAAAATCACGGCCGAGTTAAATGGACCTAGCCAGAGTATGCAGAACGCTTTGGTTGATGCTGTTCACAGCCTTGGCAAGCAGTCTATGACCCATGCTGCTGATCTGGACGCTTGGACACAAGCGGTTCTTTCGGGAACAGACGGAATCCAGCATATCCCTACAAACGGCCGCATCAACGCCTCCAATGTCTTGAAGGCTCGCAGGTCTACTAACAGCTGGAGCACCCCGACTATGAATATTGCTCGATATGCGTTTGCCAATCCTGCTATCTTGACCTTTACTGGTCATCAGATTGGCGGGCCAGACAGTTACGATAACGTGTATCAGAATGTCAGGGCTATCCACGCTGCTGGTATCCCCATCTTGGCAGGCACTGATGCTGTGGGAGTTATCAACGCCAACATCTCTGTTCCGTTCGGACTAAGCCTTCATTTTGAGCTGGAGAACCTTGTCGAGGCGGGATTGACCACAGTGGAAGCCCTCCGTGCAGCAACTGAACTCGCCGCTCAACACCACAGGCTGGCAGACCGAGGAAAGATTGCGCCCGGCATGAGGGCTGATTTGATTCTTCTCAACAGCGACCCGCTGGCCAACATCACCAACACAAGAGATATTGCCAAAGTGTGGGTTGGAGGAATTGAGTACAAGGATGTTGCCAACAGCACTGGATTGTCGAATCCTCCTGCCAATTACACCAAGGCCGGGACTTCATCTGGTTCAGGGTCGGGTTCTGGATCTGGAAGTTCTGGATCCGGAAGTGGCACTGGTAATGGTGCTGGAAAAGCCATTGCGTTGAGCTGGATCTCTTTACTGGGCTTACAATTTGGAGCAATGTTTTATTTCTTCATGTAATTCTTGTTTTGTGGTTTCTTTGTTCTGAGGCGAGATATGCCTGATAGATTGATTGATAGGCTGATTTTCGCCCTTTTGTTTGTAGATTATGTTGTCATGTAGCTCTGAAATAATTATTAATCATCAATATGATTCATGCAAATCTATACACGTCCAAGTGATATTTTTTACTTTCGCAATTATGGTTCAACACAAATTCGAGCCGCAATTTCTTAGCTTGTAATACGCTGGTATCAAGAGAATTGGGAGTGTGTCATGTCTTGCTTCTCTCATTGGCTACATCTGGGCGGCGGCCCGTTTTTTATTCCAATTCGCCCCGGCGGTAATGCCATTATGGATCACAGTTGAAGTAACAGTTCATATATTTCTATGGCAAAAACCTTCTCCTGGCCGTTGAAATGGCCAGATAAATTCATGATATTTTGAGCTTTAGCTCTAACTGTTGATCACAGCGTCTTTTGATCACCATCAATATCGATATCCCACCCAGAAAAGGCGAGTAATCTCGCTCCATATTGATCTGCCATGTCAGATCATAAAGCGATGGAAGCACAAGATGCTTCAGAGCCCGAAATGAAGCAAGAAAAACCATCGACCGACATAGAAGCGCAGCAACCCGATAGTGGCGATGTACACCATGTCGATGGCAATAACGCCCAGCAAAAGCGTAGCTTCTCTGCTTTCGCATCTCTAGGCCTGCTGGATCGCTTTCTTGCAGTCTGGATCTTCTTGGCCATGGCTGTAGGAATAATCCTCGGGAATTTTGTCCCATCAATGTCGCCAGCACTAGAAAAAGGAAAATTCGTTGGAGTGTCTGTTCCAATAGGCAAGTTAATCGATATTGACAAGGTCCAATGACTGGTTTGTTAACATGTTCTAGCCATTGGACTGCTGGTGATGATGTATCCCATTCTGTGCAAGGTCCAATACGAATCCCTTCACAAGCTCTTGAACAAAAAGGAGCTGTGGAAGCAAATCGGCTTCAGCGTTTTCGTGAACTGGATTATTGCCCCGTTTCTCATGGTGAGCAACTGCTTTTACGCGATGGCCTTCTTCAAAATACTAACGCTGAAAAACTTGCATAGCTTGCGCTGTCGTGGGCATTTCTTCCAGACAAGAGCCATCTCCGTACTGGCCTTATTCTCGTCGGCCTCGGTAGATGTATTGCCATGGTATGTTCTTCGCTTCCACCCTGATCGAGTCGTGCTATAATCGCATGCTAACATATGTGTCCAGGTCTTAATCTGGAATGCCCTCGCCGGCGGCAACAACGACTACTGTGCCATCCTGGTTGCCGTCAACTCCATTCTTCAAATAGTTCTCTTTGCGCCGCTTGCCATCTTCTTTCTTAATGTCATCAGCGATGAGAATGACATCGCCCCGATCTCGTATTCGGTCGTCGCAACGAGTGTGGCAGCGTTTCTAGGCATTCCCCTAGGCGCTGCCGTAATAACGAGGTTTGGTCTCCGATTCATCGCTGGGCCGGCATGGTATGACCGCATATTCATCCGCTTTGTCTCGCCGTGGTCTCTTATCGGGCTTTTATACACCATTCTGGTCTTGTTTGCTGCCCAAGGCCATCAAGTGGTACACCAGATTGTTTCGGTCCTCCGCGTCGCCGCTCCACTTGTTGTGTACTTTGCCATTGTGTTTTTCACGACCGTGGGCATTTGCCGGATGCTTGGGTTTGAATACCAGTTTCTTGTGACGCAAAGCTTCACAGCGGCCAGCAACAACTTTGAGTTGGCCATTGCCGTAGCTGTTGCGACATTTGGTCCAAACAGCGATGAGGCATTGGCATCCACTGTCGGACCTTTGATAGAAGTGCCTGTTTTACTGGGCTTGGTATATGCTCTTCGATGGGTCGCCAATAGATGGGGCTGGAAATAGATCGGGCATTGTATCCTATAGCGAACGAATTTTCATGATCCAGTATAGATAGATACTTGAGCGAACTAGTCAAATTTTTCTAAAAGTTGGAAAATTCTGATGTTGCTGACATTGCAAGTCTCTGATCCTTTGCAGCCAAGGGCAGTACGAGCCTGTTCATTATCCATTCCGTGGTGAAGGTCCACCAGAATGGATGCCGCTGTATCGCAAGATGTTTCCATAGAGTCGTTTGAGCTCAGAGCTGTAGGTGCTGTATGATTGGGAAGGGAATGAGGTGTTGCAGAATGAGGTTTTACCTCTAAGGAGTTTTCGCTTTGTTGGCTGTCGCCTTCATTTGAACGGGATCCGCAGCATTGACGTTTGCTGATCTCTTGAGAATCGGATTTCTGGGATTTTCTCGCCTCTTGAATATGTCTGGCGGAGGGAGCAGAGTGAACGACTTGGTTTGGCGGTGGTGAGTTAAGTGCTGTTGGACTAACTCCCATGTCGGTATTGCTGTCCATTCTGGAAAGCTCGACCGTGTCGCATGATATGGAAGGCGATGGAAGGGCATAGTCGCTCATAATCTGTGGCGTAGTGTGATAATTTTGATGTTGATGTTGTCGTGGTGATAATACAGCTGGTAGATGCTGTAACATTATGGATGTGCTGCCACATGCCTTGCACTTCAAAGCACCTGACTCAAGTAACCCATCTGGCGATCCGGGTGAAGTGACCGAAGGAGGTGAGATGAATCGGGTAATCTCGTCCTGCGATACACCATGCACGCTCAGCAGGCTTCTTAAGCGCTGGTTCTCAAGTGTCACTGCTTGAGCCACCCTCTGCATCTCCAAAGAGGCAGATGCGCCTTGCCGCTGAAAATCTTGCACTTGCTTCTGGAGATCATTGATCAATTCAGCGCGCCGGGCACGAGATCGCCGTTGGCTCTCGCGATTCTGGTCTTTGACCTCTTGTGTGATGAACTGGAGGCAGAATTAACATGGGTTAGAATTGGGCTGCTGAGATCAGAGACCGCTGTTTTGAATAGGACACACCTTTCGAGGCATTGCTGCAGTGTGGCTCGGCTTCTTTCTCCATGAATCAGTACAAACCCGAGGCAAAGTAATTACTTTCCAACCAGGCTCATTAAACGTCAACTGAATACCATCTCGAGGGATGAAAGAAGGGAGAGTTACTAATGGCGGAGGAGAAGAGTAAAAGTGTAAGTGTGCTAAACTGCTTGTGGCATGAAGCGACATTTAACTCGTCACTGCGCAATGGTCCAATAGTTTCACATAGAAAGTGGCGCACTAATCTCCACAGAAGAACCTGGATGTAGCCTCCCTTGCATTGGTAGGTGCAGCTGTACTCCGCATATTGACGGGACAATGCTAGAGGGCGCCTCACGAAGAGCCGCGTAATTCTGTCGACTGTTACTCCGTAGTAAGTAAACCGGTGCATCGTTGAGGTCTGATGTCATTCCGGTCTTTATCTCGGTATAATTTTCCCAAGCTGAAGAGCATTGTCATCGTGTTAGCTTTGTGAAAGCTCTTCTGGGATGAAAAGTCGCCTCCTCAGCCTTATATGGCAATGAGCTTATCAGCCTGTGCTTTTTTCGTACATTAGATATGACCGACCTATGGATTGCCACCAGAGACGTATAAATAAATTCCTGCATAGCACCGAGTGCACCTTCATTCAGCTGTCAAGGGTTAGATAGCATGCTATTCGACCGGCTTCTGGCGGAAAAGTGGACGAACCTCCCTGGACCGTGACAACAACCAATGACTTTACTCATATCATATATCACTGGTAACGCATCCAATAGGAGAGAATAACGAAAGGTGGCTAAAAGTCGGTGTGTGGGTTACCATGCAGTGTACATAGCACAGCCTGATTCACTTGTAATCAAACAGATGGCCTGCATTGCAACATACAGCGGTCTTCCCCGCCCAACATACTCGCCACTGAGGCTGTACAATGCTCGATTTGTTGCTGGGACCAACCGACAAGTTGTATTCGGCGAACATCGTGTGTTCATTTCATTTCAGCCACAGTATGCATCTGGATTACTGTACATGAGCCCTGGCCAGCCTTGTTCAGATCCAAGAGCAAGGGATAGACCCGGCTGATACTGATTGGCCAACGTCTGCGGCTCTCTCTCAGCACCATGCAGCCTTCCTGTATAGCATTGCATAGCTCTCTAGTTGCAGAATCGATCACGATGAGATATCGACGTAATCCTACGTCTCGGGAGTGGTTTGCTCTCAGTATAAAATAAACTGCATTTTCCCACCTTCCATGCTGTTTAAGACGATCATCTTGACTTGTCATTTGAGATATTCTTCATAGCTCAACCAAATTCTTTATTTTAAAATAGAAAACCCCAATTTTCTTTTTGTATGCCAAGTGCAACTATTCTTACAAAAATGGAAACTCACTCACCTAACATTTCTACGCAAAATATCCAAGGTGTTGACCTTGGAGTTACTTCGAAAGACGGTAATCATGCTAATGACGCAAATGGCAATTTTTTGCAGCATGAAAATCGTGATATGCGGTATATACAAAACACTGATGATGAAGACGACGGATGCACTTATGATGCTCGAGGAATGGAACCAGATCATGGTCAACGCGCACCCACTGATCCTCTTGACGAAACACCACGGTCTTTGTCGCCTTTTGAACATGGCCTAAACGTTCTTTCGCAATCCATTGATGCAACACGAGAAGTTCCTGAGTCATTTTATCAGGGGCAGATGGCTCATAATGCTGAAAGCGAGGGGCTGTCCATAAATATACCTTTGCTATCGAGCTACGGAGAACCCAGAGATTCCATCAATAGCGCTCCTCACGCCCACTACTGGGAAGAAGGAAGTGCAAATATTAATGGACTCTTGAAGCACCTGCAGACGTTTCAGGATCTCGAGTATTCCGTCAATGATGCAGGACAAGAGGAGGTCTCTCGCCAAGAGGGACCTCCAACGCACGACGAATCTCGCAACTCGATGAAGACCAAATGGCTGTGAGATACTCACCTTCCTAAACACTCTGACGGCCACTAATAAGATGATCTTTAGTCATTTGCAAAGTGCCACGATGGATCTTGATGTCTTACAAGTAAGATATAAACAGCTGAAACAATTGGCCATTGCTAATCGGGATTCAGCAATTCGTTATGGAGTGTCACTTGATTGGCGACGATGTTAAAACTGTTACGATAGAACTCGTCAAAAGAGCCGGGAAAAAATATCTACGACATTCTGAAACAGGGCCCTACATTGAACCTGGGTCTGTTCTGAGAGGCATCGGCAATTATTCTCAGCAAAGCTCGCTTTCGCAAAAGGCTCGCCCAACCGTTCCGGTTGTTTTTGTTGCCTCGCCCTATTTGAGGCTACGTCCTTTGAAAGGGCACCAAAACGGGGGAAATCGCGGCGACCATCATCCCCGGACACTTCTACAGAACCTCTACGGGTTCGATGTTACCCCAAACCGCGATAAGACTCAAATTGTTCGCAAGATTGGGAATAGTTCACAGCTGAACAATGCACTGCACGTGAACCAAATGTGGTGCCTTCTAATTGGTCCTACCATTCTTATCACCATGTCAGACCATACAACTGAAGAACTCTTGGACGGAACGATTGGCAAGCGAAGTCTGGGACATGAACCGCCAATCAAGGTCAAGATCATTGACGACGAGCAAAAACATCATGACATTGCTGTCTCGTCAAGCATTACATGGGTCGACCTTTTCAAAATTACGATGGATGCCGTTCAGAAAAAGAGATCTGATTTTCAGTACTATGATTTGCGCGATGAGATGAACGTCATCATAACTGCCGAAAGATGGATTGAGATTGCGAGCTCAAGGAGCCTGCGGAAATCTCAATTTTATACGGTCCATCTTACCCCAAGACTGAATAATGCGGATCCAAGTAAGAACCGACTCTTTTTGGAGTACAGAAGACATGATGCTTCCGGGATATTGGACGAGTTGCCAACAAAGCACCCACGCACCGACGCATCCTCCGAACTGGTGGGATCTTCTGTGAAGGAGTCCTATACGCACAAAACAGCCGACAAGCTCACCTCTAATACCGCTTCCAGTCCACTCTTTCTGTATCAAGATGGTACTGGTTTTATTGTGTCCTCTCCAGATCCGCAAGATCCCGATGAGTCGTACGACACTGATAAAGAACCCCCCAGTATCATCCCGCAATCACACGAAAGTGAATCGGTTGAAGGCATAAACACAACAATGCCACTAGGAATTGACAATTCTCCGAATGGAAGAGAGGCACCAGAGGCCTCTTCCACGGGTAATTTCACCAATTCAATTGATGATATTGCAGGTAACATGACAGACATTGACGGAACAATTGATCTTTCAGAGACAAATAATCACAAGATGAAGCACAAAAGAATACGACACAGAAAGATACAGCCTGGTGCAGAAATATCCGTTGAAACCTATCCTTCTGTGAGTCTCTCACCCTACTTTCTATCGAAAGTTGTCTCACATTCAAGTTCTTCATAGGTCCAGGAAGATGACCCCAATGAAAGTAACGATTTGTTTTTAAAACAACTATTCATCCATAAGCAGCGTCAAAGTCAAAGTCAAGGATCAATGCCTTCCTTTGTGTTAGGCGCGAATGCGGGATCGTTTAGCTCTCGGCGGGACAGTTTACGAACTTACCACACACACCAACACTTGGAGTCTCAATATCATCTACCATCACCTATTATCACCAATCCCAACTCTGGATATCCTCAAAGCCAGGGTATTGTGGGAAGTGATCAACATATAAACCGAGGACATGCATTGAGAGCTCGGAATACGAACTCGGGTAGCGCATCTCATTCCCACCATCGGAAGCGAGATGCTTTCATCAAACGGACGCGAGTGACTTCCACCACAAGCGGCTTGGCTAACGACAAATACCCTACGGCTAAGGTACAAGGATCAAAACCTGTGAAAATAGTACCTTTTTTCTTATGGGGACCCTGCATCCCAACGACCTCTAGCACATTGCGAAGCGCCAAAGAAACAGACATGATCAAGCTTCTTGATGAAGCGGACGAGGCAATTTCTAACAGCCAAGTAGGCATGTATTACTATGTCAAAGTTCCAGAGCTCACAGAGGAGGAATTTCTCTCTCGACAAGATATTCCGAGCGGAGACTTACATGAAGACGATCTCAGTATCGCGAAAGAGAGTCCCACTCATCGAAATGCTGGCCCGATGACCACTGACATTGCAGTGAAAGACAACGGTCTGCCGAATAACGTATCTATAGTCGATCACGCCAGCGAAAACGCTCGCCAGGAGATAGAGGGGGCTAAGAAGAGCAACACTGATTCAGAAATAACGCTGCCTGCTATTGGACAAGAAGATGTCGCTAGGAAGCAAGCGCAATCGTTGGGTATTTTGAGCCCCGATAAAGAGATGGTGGAACAGCTCGTCACAGTTAGCCGGCAGATTTTGTGGTCGTTTTTGCCAAAGACGGGAAGCTCAACAGTGCACAAGCTTTTGAAACGGTTTTGGGGTTGCATGGATATAATTCGCCGAGTAAGTCCACACCATTCCATCATTTATTCACTTTATTATTGACACTAGTGGCGTGTAGCAACTCATCTGGGAAGAGAGCGAACGTGAGCCTGACGATGTACCAACGTACATGATTCGCGGCTTTTCGGCGATGCTTCCAACATCAGGTCGAAGTCAATCTCCAAACTCTCAAAAGACGCTCTTGGCCAAATGCCGGGATTGCAAAGGAGGGAAACACTACTCATCAGCAGAAGAAGCGCTGAAGCATTTCCACGGTGAGCATTTCGATTGCCACCACCGAGGGGAAAGGCCGTACGACGATCCATGTTACTCATGGCTGCATCGTATTTGGCACTCACATTATCCGGTGCGAAATGAGCGAAATGGTCTACTTTGCAACGTACAAGAATTTGAAAGAGAACTCTCCGAGCTTGTACTTCGTATGAATGAGCTACATGCGATGGTGACTTCTAAGGAAGATGATTCAATGGGTGATCTAGCGATAAGACCACCATTGCCGAAACATATTTTTCAGGCTTTCAAAAAGATTGTCCAGGTATTTGTCCTCCGATCAAAGAGACTATCTTTGATGACGAGAATGAAGGCACCCTCGGGAATTGACCTATCCAAGATTTCGGATAAGATCAAAGAGCTGCATCGATTTGAGAAGACTGCAAAAGAACGGATGTTGGATCTGTTGGATCATGCCAAGAGAGACATATTCTTGTCCGGCAATACATCTAGTGACATCGAAAGGCCCCAACCTCAGGCCGTTGGAGCTGAATTCTTGGCCTTGGCTTTAATTTGCAAGAGCCACAGCTTACTGTTCGAGGTCAAGACCTCAAATCCACGCCACAACAACAGTACTCTCCAGCTGTATAAGCATTATGCTTCCGAGCTTCGTTATCAGGCCAACCAGCGCCCTCAAAAGCGAGTCTTTCTAGATATTCGAGATCTTGAGGAAGAACTCGATGCCTTGGACACCCTGATAAGCCACCAAAAAGAGTGCCTGCATAAGTTTGGGAAGTCCATTTCACCCGATACCCTTCGTCTTACTACCATGACAAGAGTCGCGCAGAATGGCGCAGAAAGGGCTTACCAAGACAACCACACACGACAACTCGACATGCGAATACAAGAAGTACAGAACATGAAGACACGATCAAGATTTTTGAAAGAACAAGTGAAGCAGGACATCGAAATAATGGAAGAAGATCATGGAAAAGCCATCAGAGTGTTTACGATTGTGACGCTGTTCTTCTTGCCTCTGTCTTTTGTTTCGAGCTTCATGGGCATGAACACAGTTGATGTGAGAAATATGCATTACAAGCAAGGGCTATTCTGGGCAACGGGAATACCAGTCACCCTCTTCGTGCTGACACTGGCCTGCATCTACGGGTACAAGGGCGATGAAATTCATGACTGGGCGATGCAGCTATCACTCTGCCCAAGGAATAAAAAACTGCGGCTGCCAGTGGGCAGGGGAGACGAAATAGGAGAGGATGACTGTAACGTGTACGAGGTGTCCAGTCCCCCAAGCGCTAAGAAGCCTCGACGAGCTGCACGCCAAAGGAAGCCCAAGTCAAAACTAGCGCATGGTGATGAGGGCGACGATGGGAGCAGAGAACAGCGAGACGATATCGTGCCTTTAGCACGAAAGGAGACGCTAAATAGCCTGACTCTTTTGAAGCAAATCAGTGGGAGTGAAGAGGTGTAGGTGACGTGGTTCGCCGCGACTAGCACAAATGATGGTTTACCGATATCCTCTGCTGTGATTCGACATGTTTCTTTTTAGCTTGTCCATAGTCAATAATACAATTGCTTGGCTAATAGATTGGTCGCGAGTTACAAAAATAGAATAACACGGCATCGTGTCTCTACGTGGCGTGGATCAAGTATTCAGCCGCAGCTAATAGTGGACATGAGTCCAGTCCCTTGCACTCCTCAGATCGCTAGGACTTGTGAGTCCTTCGGAAAGAGTCAACGTTCAAGCTTCATATTCTGGGGTAACTTACTTAGTCTCATCATCATTGACGTCAAATTCCCTGGCAAACTTTGTGTGCCTGGATGCTAAAGGCAGCCAGATCATCTAGCACGAAGCCACGTTTTCCCCCTCCACGGCAGCCATGTTGAATCAGGGCCGCTCACCAATCAATCACACCACATCCATGTAAACAAACCACATCTCACGGGATCTACAGCCATCACTTGAGCAGCTACAGGGATCAACAGGCACCCGCAAGTCCTCGATCGCTGCCTGACTTAGCGGCCACAAGTGTCAAAATGCAGCAAGGCCTCCACTAAAGGCGCGATGGCCAGCCATCCAGGCCCTTGCAAATGGAGCTGCCTTGCAGTTTTTAACACGTTTGACGTTGTGCAGCAGCTCTGCATAGCCCGATCAGCGATCCGTTGTTTCGGCTCCCCGTCACCTGAGGCGGCTCGTATTTTGGGGCCTGGCATTAGTTCACACACTTGGGCTCAATGTCTCTTCTATTTGTTTTGGTGGCCGTGCCGCCCAGGCTTAGACCAAGGCATTCACTAACACGGCGGAGGCAGCCATCAAATACATAAACAAAACATTCATGATCCAGCCATCTCAAAGTGAACACCATACCTTTACTCTAATATCTACCTTTAATCCCCTAATTTCCCCTATTTTCTCGGTAAAGCAATCATCACGCTGGTTTTTTACTCCTCACCCTTTCTCCCGACTCTTCCGCCATGAGCTCCACCATCACGAAATGCAGCTCCGATATCAACCGCGGCCCCTCGGAAACGGAAACCGACATGATGAAAGACAAACATGAGCCGCGGGCTTCATTCCTCAGCCTACCGACAGAAATCCATCTGCAAATCTCAAAACTTCTGATATATCCTGATGCGCTCTCTCTCAAATACACCAATCGGTATTTCCACAGCTTCGTCGACACCGATGTCGACCTCAAGGTAGAGTGGCTCATTGAGCGGCGCCGTCTTCATCTAGAATGTCCAAACAACGGGCGCTGTGATTTGGGCACGGATTTGCGATTCTGCAGAGGCAGCGTAGCGTAAGTCACACTCATTCATTTTTCTCATGGAATCAGAGACATATTTGTAAGCGGGATGCTGATCTGAAACAGGCTACTCATGAAGCGCCGGCGAGAGCACATTGAATGCGAATCACGGCCCGGCTTGGGATGCATCATTTACGGAACTCCCACTTGCCCCAATCGCCGACGAGGCATGAAGGCATGGCAGCGCTGGCTTGAGACCAAGTTTACCATTGAGCTGCGGTGGGTGCTGGTGGCTTTACTTGTTGCTTTGTGTAGCTGGGTCTGCACAATCTTGGTGAATTAATTGCTGCTGCTGGAGACGCTGCGCTGGATCGCTGTCTGTACCATAAACGACTACAAATACCTAATGTTTAATGTCACAGTTGTATGAGTAAGGAATCTCAAGGGTTAATATATAATAAAAATATGAATCTTGCAAAAATATGACAGAGACACAATGGCGGAAACAGGGTTACCACCACTTCTACTCTGCTAATAACCACTCACAAACGCAGCCCGAACAGCTTCCCAAACCACATAACCCATCTTAAGTAACCGCAACCACCAGCTTGCGTTATATTAACCCATCTCTTATCCATCCGAAAAGAGGCAAGAAGGTGAAAGCCCCCTTCTTTTCTGTGTGCTGGGGCAAATGATATGTACTTCTACTGAGCCAAAATCTAGAGGTAGCCCATCTCATAAGACACAGTACCCTTAAGCAGCTTCTCCATGTCTTTCAGATGATCTATGACAAACGCCTCGGTTGTAAAACATTGACGTATCCAGAGATCATCAGCTTCTCTATGTCAAGTCTATCTAAGAAGCGGTTCCGCAGAAGATGATCAAGGCCATGCAGAGCGAGTAAATTTGCCAGTATTTTGCCTGTTGCCGGAATTCTGTCAGTTATAATGAATCGGTTATGAAGTGTGGACATGAAATTTGAACTTACACTCACGCTTTGGACAATCCTCCGGGCGAGTCGTCTGCACGTGGTCTATAACGTTTGAGTAATGACCCCCCACCCAGTTGGCTATTTCCCCTAGAATACGCCGCTCCCACTTCCCACACAAGTCTATTTGGATCATTGAAATCATCTTCATATGAAAAGATAAATCATGAGCAGGCTCGCCATATCTGGGCACCCCCCAGTCCTTGTAGACGCCATTCTCATCCTTTTGAAACCTCGCACACAGGCTGCAGGCAGATTGGTAGTAATAAAATGCAGCGTAGTAGTCCTTAAGAGATGGGCCTGCCTCTCCAGTATCAGCCTCTCCGGATTCGTTTCGGAACCACTCAACCAACGGCCGCACGACTTCATCGTGAAACGTAGTCATTTTTGTACGTTTCGTTTCATGAATCCGCTCGAATGCACCTAGCTCCTCGTGATTATTGTTGCATCGCACTAACTTGAACAAACACTCTTGAAAATCCGGTCTGTACTGTTCCATCTCGTAGTCATAATGCCTGAGGTCGTAGGCAACCTCTGCCGCAAAAATGACAGTTGCACCTAGATTCTTCAGTGACTCCTTGTCACCTTTTTGGCGACGCGACTTGAGATCCAGGGCTTCTCTTAACGAAGCTTGACATGACTTGAAGATGTCCATTGATCAAATGGTGGGAGTTGTACAACAGAGTTGGCGGGAGTTTACTGTCTCGCAAGGCAATGTTTGGCAATTCAACGCACACAATTACTGGCACTATAAGGCATATATATATTTATTTGCAGACGGTCACTTCAGTCTCCCATCCCATCTAACGCTGGCCATAATCTGTTCAACTTCAATACATGCCTCGCCAGAGCTGAATATTTCCTTTGAACAGTGAAAGAATTGGTTACATCCGTTGAACACCAAGAGCCGCCATGGATAACTAACAGCCAATTATTCGTCTCTTCGAGATTTCCTAAATGGAATGCGTCACTTGTCGTTCAACACATATGGTTCAGACCCAGCGCTTACCATGTCGACCAACAAAGACAAAGACAGCTTTTACTGTTCACTCATCAATTCAATCATCCTTTCAACAAAGAGTATTTAGATCATTCATCGTCTTGAAGACTTGGCCACCATGTCTCGCCGACCTATCACATCTCTTTTCCCATTGTTCCATCAAGCCACTTCATCTCGCTCGTCATGTGCTCCACTCAAGTAATGAAGCCCGCTTGGACTCCTGCCCAAAGCGCAGCGTTAATCAATTCTTTTTCCCCATGTACTTCTCTCTTAGATCAAAGAAAGCACAGCCATCATGTGAACATCCCTTGCTCCATCCACAATGCGCACAAAGACCGCTCTTTAGCCAATCATGACAACAAGTACCGCCCAGAGATCTCTCCAAGCCATCCGTCCCAACCAACAGACGGCCTTACATCCATTGCCATGAATAAAATGCATGAACTTTAAATGTCACTCCAATCTCTTCAGACCCTCCATTCCATGCTCAAAGCCCAGCACGCAGCTCAGCGTGAATCCACTTACAAGCCCAAATGGTCAATCCCATGGCCTCCCACACTAAGCGCCGCGTACAAGTCATATAAGAAAGACGATGACACTTGGCGCCCTTTGAGAAGCCACTTTGCTGCCCATTGTTCTCGATATCGTGACGTACAGCCTGGATCAACTGCATTCGTAGCAAGACTACGTATGGCCATAAGCCTGGGTGATGCAGCTAGGAGGTAATCTCATCCCCAAGACCCATCCTTTGGAACCTCCATTGACCAAGCTCGCCATACTACAGGACAGCTACTGGTCGCCTTCAGTTCCTTGCCAAATATCCTGCCGCTTTTCCCAAGTACAGACAGGTTGGGACACACATCTATGAAGGATCCCAAGCCATGCAAAGTGTTTACGAAGTTGTGATAGAGTTGGACCGGATGTTAAACATGATATCTTGCAGTGGATTGTAATCATCTAATTTTGGAGTATGTTGTATCAAACGTTCGCACTCTTATCTAGCCATGTCCATGTATCTTGCGGCACCAAAATCAGCGCTCATATCCGCTCATACGTCCCATGAATCGTATAATCCTTCTTCGGACCGTTAACAGTATACTCTATAGTCCATTTCTCCAAATTCACAGCCTTGAATGCAAAGTTGTACTTGACATTGTAATAATCGTCAATGCAAAGATGTCCAGCCTTTGCCGCCCAGCCTTCCTTTTCGCGCTTCTGGTTGTCCTCCAGCGGGGGCGCTTCGAACTCGATTTCATGGAAGAGGTAGTCTGCGCGCTTCTGGTCGTCTGGTTTGGCAAACCATACGCTGATGACATCTTTCTTGGAGTCGTAGCGCCAGATGTATCGACGAGTCGCCTTGAATCCGAAACCAGCCGAGGTTTTAAATTCGCCGTCTTCAATGTACAGATATTCCAGATCTTCTCCACCGCCATTCTCGTCGCAGGCATCGACGCTGTTTGGATCAGAGGCACATTGGAGGCCCTCCGACGTCCTTTCACGGAGCAGAAACTGGGCGGTACCGACAAACTTGCCGCTTGGGTGAGAAGGAAGTCGACTGTTGAGATCGCGTTCAAGTCGCCATGTACCAAGAAGGCTCCTGAAAACGCCTCGTGCGACGAAACGGGGAGTCGTAAGGCATTCGACAGCAACGTCGCGAGTCTGCTCCAACGATTTCTCAGCCTCGGCTTTTGCTTCGGGGCTATCGCTAGGTGACGGGTATCGAGCAGGCGTGAGCGTGTCAAGAGGAAGATTATTTCGAGAGGTCGTCGGAGTCTTTGGCATGATGGATTCATGCATGGGTATGGAAAGCGCCTCGGAAAATTCCTGCATGAGGTACATGTAATCACCCATGGGGAACTGTGAAAGCCTAGGGTCATCTCGCAAGCTGAGTGTTCGCTTGATGGAGTCGTCTGTTTGAAGTTTTCGCTCCAAGGCATCTAATTTCGAGCCAGTTTGACCAGACCACAGATCAGTAAGGAATCGAGCATGCATCTGCATGACTCCCCAGTATGGGGATCGATAGAATCCAACAAATCCGAGATTTGGGACCTCTGGATGATGGGTGCCGTGGAATGCCAATGCCAGCGCTTGGCTGAGGTGTTTTGGAGAGTGCTGGAGGGTGTCGAGGATCTCCTTTGGCAGGAAATCGACACATGGAGAGGGATCAAAGCCTGTCGCAAGGACTACGGCAGCTATGTCGTCGATTTGAGCACCATGATCATCCAAAGTGACGAGATCGCCCTCCAAGGAAAGGACTTTGCCAAATGACAGAGTAATCATCCCGGATCTTACGAAATCGCTATACCAATCGCTAACAGCCAGATATGCCGGTTGGTCTCTTTCCTCTTGGTTAGGCATCAGTAGAGGAGAAAATTGTTCTTGGTCACCGAGCGACGATTCAAAGATGGTGTGAACCATATTTGCGTGCTCTTGGCTAATATGGCCCTGCGTATTCTCAAGTGGCCTGGGTCGGTTGTTGACGTTGTAAGAACCTAGATCTAAAGGTGCAAAGGGAGCTGCCGTAAACGTGGGCTAACACATGTGAGTATCTTGACAAGGCGAATAATAGAGAGAAATCAACTTACCTCGGGGCTGGTGAACAGAGGAAACACCCATATAGGTCGCTGAATTGCATTGTAAATAGAGTATTTGTCGATTCCGGCGATATCTGATTCTTCCGGGGAGTTGACGGCAGATGAGAGATGACTCGCTATGGTGCCCGCAATCTCAACGCCGGACATTTGGCCTCCCACGATGAGAATCTTGCCTCCCTTCTCTTTGCCCTCTCCTAAGAGTCCCTTCAGGTCGCGATACTGGCTGCTATGGATGATTGGAACCGACGTTTTTGCGTTGTTGAAGCATTCGGGGATGATGGGCTTGCCAAAGTATCCGGAGGCAACGATCAAGTAGTCAAAATCCCTCGCCTCTTCGCTATCCCCAGACTGAATGTGTATCTTCCAGCCTTCTGTACCATCATTCCGCTTTTCCGCCTTTGCAACGCGGCTCTTCAATTGAAGCTCGAAATCAGGATGATCGCTAAGGTATCTGCTCTGATACTGCTCCAAATACTTGCCAACCTGCCATGCGCGGGGAAATTGCGGCGCATCATCTTCCCAAGCCAAGTCGCTGAACTGAACCGTATGCCTGCTCTGGTTCGCAACCATCAATGGATGTACCAGACGCCCTGAATCGGCCTTTGAGGTCGGCCATAGCCCTCCAATGGCGGCTTGGCTGTCAAAGATGCTGACTTTGAAGTGTCCCTTGGGTGCATTGTAAAGCAGCGTCTTGGCCGCAACAAGACCAGAAGGTCCGGCGCCTGGAAGCCGTTAGAAGAGATTCAGCGAATTGGAGCTTTGTATTCTCGTGCAACTAACCGACAATGCAAACAGACTTGGACATGACGCGACTGAGGCCCCTGTAGAAGCTGGATGTCATGTACGTACTTTGTGAAAAAGAAAGATTGAGTCTAGGGTGAGAATGAGGGGCAGCTGAAAGCCCTGTAAAAGATGCATCCACCCGATTGAAATCTGGAAAAAGTGTTTGTCAAATATGAAGCTGCGGGCTCGTTGAATATATAATTTTTTAAAGAAGAAATGAAATCAGTGAGATGAGCAGAAGTGTTCGTAGTGCTGAGGACAGCAGATCTTGGGTATCTCGTGAGATTGGCGGCTACACAAGGAAAACAAAAATCAAGCTTCAGACTCAACAATAGTGCCGATCAGTGCCCCCCCTTGTCAGAATGCCACTGAGATCAGAGGCTACTCTGCATGCTGACATAAGACAGATTCATCATCTCAATAAAAGGTTCAGCAGGTTGTTGTTCAAAGATGGGTTTGCTGTTTGCCACCTTGTATGACGCTTTGATAATACTGATGTTGGCTGGAATGTCAAAGTCTGGGCTGCTGGATAACCTCGTATTCTTTGTTTCTCCAGTCATGCTGATGCCAAGGTTGAGCTATCATCTTTTGACTACATCACCAGAATCATTATAAATCAAACTTGACTTTTACCTTGGGTGTTGTCAACAATAACATCTTTTAACACCTCGGTACTTTAAAAACAGACTTTCAGGTTATCTCCGCCAATGTCAGATTCTTCCATCAGCTTTCCATACTCTCAATTCGGCTTTAAACAATCCCTGCTGCTTCTGCCCCGCCCCCTCGCCCAAAAAAGTGTCGTCATGCCCCTCCCTTGCGTGATCCCATTCGGATAGCTTCCTGAAGCTATCCGAGCCGTGGTGCATCCGAGTCTGTATCTACCAAGGTACTACAGCTATTTAATAAGCTCGGCGGCGCTTCTGAGGCTTTGGTGTAGACTCGTTTGCTCCCTAGCTGCAGCTTTCAGTAGATCGGTCTATTTACTGTAGGTTCTTAAATTGACTGCACTATATCGTAAATCGTTACTGTACGCTACCATAAATACACTCCTCAAGATGGCTTCACCACACCACGTCCTCATCCTCGGCGGCCACGGCAAAATCGCCCAGCTCCTCACCCCACTGCTCCTCAAGCGCTCCTGGACCGTCACCAGCGTGATCCGTAAACAAGAACAAGTCCCCGCCGTCGAAAAGCTCGGCGCTGGATTACCAGGTCGTCTCAGCGTCCTTGTCCGAAGTATCGAAGACGTCGATAGCCAGGAGAAGGCGGCGAGCATCTTGGACGAGGTCAATCCAGACTACGTCGCATGGAGTGCCGGTATGCAAATCAACTCCCAATGTTATCTGCTTTTTCCTTATTACTTACACTTCTGCTAGGTGCCGGTGGTAAATACGGTGCTGAAGGCACATACCGCATCGACCGCGACGCCGCAATCAACTTCATCAACGCCGCCGCAGCCAAACCCTCCATCAGCCGCTTCCTCCTCGTTTCCTACAACGGCTCTCGTCGCAAAGCAGCTCCCTGGTGGACCGCCAGCGAATGGGAAGACTACCACAAGAACATCAACTTTGGCGTACTGGCGACGTACTACCAAGCCAAGATCGCCGCCGACGAGGTCCTATACGAAGTTTCCAAGCAGAGCCCAACCTTGGTAGGCATTGACCTCCGCCCCGGCAGATTGACAGACGATCCCAAGGGAAATGTCACACTAGGGAAAAACAAGAACGTCAAAGGGGAAGTCCCTAGGGAAACTGTAGCTCATGTAGCTGATGCCATTCTTGCTGCTGATGGTGTCAAGAGTGGGTGGATAGATTTGCTGCAGGGCGATGATGATATCAACGAAGCTGTTGCCGCCGTAGTCCGTGATGGTGTTGATGCTGCTGAGGGCGAAGACATTTATGCAAAGTACGCGTAGAATTGCGCAATCAAACAGAAAAGGATACAAAAATCAGGACCAAATCGTGCGTAACATTATTAATATTATAGCACATGGCTCCCTATCTGCTAGTTCAATATTATGAACCTACCAAGCATTGTAAAATCTGAGTGGAGAGGTGAATCTCGTCTCGCCAGCATATATAGCTCCCCCACAAGCATCTATAACCACTTCCGTGCTGATGAAATGCGGAAAGAAAAAAAAAGAAAAAGATGTACCCCGACCTTCCTTCACTAGCCCGAAAAATAATCTCGCAACGATACTCTCACCTAGGTAATATAACCCGGCCTTCGTCCACTAACTGGAGAGATAATCTAGCAAAGATCATCTCGCAAAGATACTTCCGCCCAGGTCTCGATTAGCTGGAGAAGCTTCAACGGAAGCGCTCTGAGAGCTCCAGCTCGTCATCATCGGAAACACGCGAGGCCTTGAGTCGGGCCATGGCAGGCAACTCGAGCGTGTTCCGATTACCGTACGTCACGACATCCAATCTGCCATCCATCCGAACAGTATTGCGGTAGCCTCGGCGAGGGATTGGCCAAATGCTGTCTTTGAAAGCTTTCAGCTCTTCACGCACAGTGCCCTAGCTCGTGGTGAAGTAGATCAAGGCATTCCAAACCCCCTGCAACGGCAAAACACACCCGCTAGCAATACTGAGCTGAAAGTCAACCCGGCCTTCATACGTAAGGCTGTAGAGCCGGTTGACAGAACTTGGAATCCAGGTGATCAAAATAGCAAAACCGAAGATGAAGCTGGTGCGTAAGTAGGCCATCTTGACAGGATCAAGTCGCTTCAGTTTCATGGAAGCACTCGACTTTATATTCTTCAGGTACGAGAATACCGAATGCGCAAAGTGTGGCCGTGCAGGAGGAAGAGCTGCGCTCGGTCGGGGGAATCTCTCAATGCTTTGACCATAATAACTCGCTGCTTGAGGTACTGCCCACGATCGGCCGCATGACACAATGGCGGGACCGTGAGAGTAGATGGCAGGAGGGATCATGGGAAGAGAGAAGTCATCATTGTCGGGTGTGTTTGATGTGACCTGGACTTCAGTGGTTGCTGTGCCATAGTAATCCTGTCTCCGGGTGAGGCTCTGAATAACTAGTCAGTATGCCACAAGTGACCATCAAGATAAACTTCCATTTCATACCTCTTCAGTTGAATCTCCAGCCTCGCTGGTTCCACCATCACTTCTCTTAGCTGTGATTGGGATGCGGACTGCAAAGTTGCGAAGGCGGTTCCGGTTGCGGAATACGTGATATCCCACGGCGACGTAGATGATGATTGATCCAAAGATGCAGATCCATATGGGGATGTAATAGGCGTAGAGGCGTACTAGACTCCAGTTTGAATCAACCCAGCACCAGAGCTGGCCGAGTGTCAGTAATTACACCCCAAAGGTTGGATCAGAACGTCTCACAGCTGCATTCCCAAAGACGGGACCCTTTGCATCGTCGTGTATGGAAACCAAGACGACGGCAGGCACCAGAGGGCCGCCGAAGCAGATGATGCAGTAAATCCAGATGCGCTTCCGAAAGGTAGCGGGATTAGCGTTGAAGAAGAAGACGAGAAACACATTGAACGCCATGGCAAACGACCACCAGGGATCAGATTGCATGAACCTAAACACCACATCAGTTTTTGTCGCTCTATAGGAGTATGAGTAACCGAAAACTAGAGCGCCCACCATTCGAAGATGAAGCCTTGACCCTGGCAGAGAGCAGAGCTTTCGCCCTTGTCGAGGCCATCGTAGCCAATCATGGAAGCGATGCTCGCACCAGCATTTGCAATGGAAGCCAAGACGATGAACATGTTGGGAGTGGTTCGAAGTCTCTTGATCAGGAAGAAAGACACCAGAGTGAGCGTGATGGCTACCATCGAGAGGCCTGCGCCAGTCCGCTCGATGGTGATGAGGACCTCGATCTCTCGAGGGCTCAGCTCCGAGCCGCTGGTATCGTTGGCGGGGGAATGCATCGTAGAATGGATATATCAACTGTTCTAGTTCATAGCAGTAATGACGATGCGTGGATTTGGTTCTAGGTTCTAACGTTGGACGGATGAAAGAGAAACAGTGGTAATAGAAGAAAGTTGAGGCTGTGACGAACTGAGGTATTCTGGGAAAGAAATGGCCTGATGTTTCAAAGAGAAAAAAAAATCCTCAGGTTTTGAGTCATAGAGGACTTTCAGTGTTTCCTAGGGAAAGGGGAAGGGGAGAGGGGAGGCGTCCTGGTGGGCAGCTGCCAAGTCTGAGCTCGAGGTGAGCGACAGCCCTGGAGGTCACTCGTAACTCGGCTCGGGGTTTGCCCTACTATATTCTTCCCAGCACTTATTTGAATATTCCTGAACACTGAAAGAGATAGTGTCAGTTTTCATCTTCCAGTCAGTGTAAAAAATGTCCATCTCGTCATGCCCAATCTCGTCTTGTAATACATTAATCTGCATCCCATCACTATGAACTCACGCCGATATAATGCTGCCTTGAATAGCAGATGATCATTTTAGATATATTCTGCCTCTTTTTTTCTATTGAAGCATCTTGATTCAAACCCTTTTTCTTGTTCTCTCCCCTTTCCCTTCCAATCTCTTTTTTTGCCAATAAAACCAATTCAAGATGGTTTCAGTCGCTGTTATTACTCCTATCACGCCAAGTCGATCTGTCAATTACAGCCTTCTGTCTTTCTACTATGGCAACTGTTACTACATCTAGGTAGGCGATTTCAAGCTTTCTTTTACATCACATTCACCTCTACACTGGTTGCTGGTTGCGTCTCTGGCTGCCGCTCGGCCAAGTACATCTTTCAGAGGCGGGTATGCGGCCGACAGATTCATAGGTTACATCGCCGCCTACGGCAGACAAATTTATAGTATGGAGTAGATAGGCGGTTGTTTTTGTCCCCCACTGGCGGGCTGATTTTGCATCAGCACTCCGCTATGCCGCCTGAAAGTACAGGTATGCTTGACCGCCAATAAGAATCCATTAGTTAAATTTCGAAGATCCCTAAGTTACTAACCGAGCTGATGTTTCACAACGAACCATGAAGTTATACCTAGGTTTTATTTCCCCTCCTCAATAATGTTCTCAACACCCGGGCGCCTGGTGGGCTACAAAAAAAGAGGATAGCAGCGGGATTCAACTCGGCCAACAAGCGACATATTATGGATCCATCGCATCAGTGTCTTGTCGACGAGATTAAAAGACAGATACGCATCTTGGAATCCGATACAAGAGAGAATCGTAGAGCGCAACAGAAGAAGAAGTATCTAGGCATCATCGATGCTAAACAGCAAAATTCCGATCAACGATATCGTACTGATCTTCTCACCTTACTTTCGAATCTAACCGGTGGTATGCACATACGTAATCCCATTGCTACATATCCTCAAGTTGAAAATAACCGACGGTAATGAGTACGCAGACTGCCTCCAATCTAAAGCCGAAAACAAACCACCTCTACATCTCAACAACCTGTCTTTGTTCTGGCAAATACCGGCATTTTGCGGCGATGCCATCGTTGTTGATCAAAATTACGCAAAGGACCGCAGCAAAGCGCTTCAAGACCATCGTGCAGCCAAACACACCTATACTGCCGATATTTGGGGAAGACGCGAGCTGACGCAATGGATTTCTGGCCCGGAACCCTCTGTTCTTTTAGTTCAGGGCAATTCACAGTCTGCAGAGCGACTAGAGAAGTTCAGCGTGGAATTGGTAGACTATCTTGAGGGAAAGGGCCCGACTGTTTTCCTCCTCAGTCCATTACCCGAAACCTTTTACGAAAACTCAATCCCCAGAGGCGATGATATCCTACGCCAAATCGCTGTCCAATGCTTACGGATAATACCATCGTCATTTATAGAAAAGACACCCACTGAAGCGCTATGGTTTCTATCTAGGACGACACCCTACTTCCAAACCGCGTCTCTTGACAGTTGGGTTTTCAGTATCGACGCAGCTCTATCTTTCCAAGAGCAAGCATATATAGTTCTGGATATTTCGATTCTTCGCCAACATTACAGAGATGCGTTTGCCTGGCCAGATGTATTTTTCAATCTGATACACGACCTTCTGAACCGGAGGACTGACCTGAGAGTTATGATCATGACTGGTCGGAGTATCGATGCATACCTTGGAGAAAACATTCACGTCATGTCAGTTGATATGGCACCTCGATCTCTGCCGAATGTATACGATTTACCTGAGTCTGAGAAAGCAAGTGTTTTATTACCGCAGTCAAAAAAACCACAGGTTTCTGCATCGCTACAACCATCGATGAACAATACTGAGACCACCAAGGAGACATTTGCGCAGAATCCCACGCCGTCGGATCTAAGGAACGGCAACCGAAACGATGAGTACCAAAAGTTACTAAAGGTCACGCATAGAAGTGGCCTTGGAAGTTTTCAAGCCGCGGATTCTGGGATGACGTACGAAATCACATATTGTTCTCTTTCTTCGACTTTTCTTGACTGACAATCAGTAGCGAAGGATCGCCCATATCATGGTTTAAGAACTTAACTTCGAAAACCCACGCTGCTATATATGCTTCTAGAAGCGCAAAGGACAACTCATTCAAGCCCGTCAAAATTGCGGTGCTAGATACCGGATTCGCCTACACTGAAGAGCATGACAAGAAGTCTTTGAAACCATATATGCACCGCATCAAGAAGTTTGCCAGCTTTGTCGAAGACGAGACAGATTTGGAAGCCATGAAAGATCCTTCAGGCCATGGTACAGCGGTCGCCGTGCAGATGCTCAAAGTTAGCCTCAGTGCCGTTCTATACATCTGTCGCGTGGCCACGTCCAGCAAAGATGGCAGCCGAGAGCTCTTTCCCGACAAAGAGGCTGTAGAAAGAGCAATTAAGAAGGCTGTTGCGGAACCAGAGAAAGGTGGGTGGGGTGTTGACATTATCAACATGTCCTTTGGGTGGGCGTTTGACGATCACGATGGTGTTAGAAACGCAATCCGATTCGCACGGCGTCAAGGAGTTCACATGTTTGCATCTACGTCCAATGATGGCCTACTTGGTCCCCCAAATGACATCTTATATCCCTCTAGGGCGCCAGAAGTCATTGCGATAGATGCCGCTGACGGATTCGGCGAGTATACCAGAACAACCGCATCATCAGTCTCCTCATATGGCAGAGGCCGAAGGTTTAGTGCACCTGGTACAAGACTCACAAGCCCCCATTCGGCGGCCCTCTACGATGGATCATCTTTTGCTTGTGCCATAGCTGCAGGTATATGCGCTTTGATACTGGAATTTGCAAGACAGCCTCCTCTTCAAGTAAGCAAAACGGTGCAGAATAGTTTGAAGGAAATGTCGGCCATGGTTGCCATGCTTGAGCGAATGAGCGCCGAGAAAGGGCCTGATAGATTCAAGTTTCTCTTACCATGGACACTCCTCGGTAAGCCTGGACAGCCTAGAGAGTTTACTGCTTACAGCCTGGTGGATGAATTAAGAAACGAGTTTGGACTTGCTGTTGGGTCAGAAGTTTTCCCTTTAGAAGGAGAGAGTTGAGGCAACTGGATAGAGACAAGCCTTGAGTTAATTTTTATTCTTCAAACCTCGCTTGCTGTTTCATCTGCTTCTACCATTATAGACGGGGAGAAGCGTCAGGCTTAATCCTCCGATATCACACATTTGCAAAGTTCATCTCCAGGCGAAGACTCATCTAGCGCATCTTTGCTCTCTAGCTGGAATTCAGACCCATCCACGTCCCCATCGCTCTCAATATCCTCAACAATAATAGGGAGTTGTGCACCTGAGTCATCATCTTCGTCTTCCTTGATGCCGAGCATCGCTCCTTTGCTGTACTGTTCATGGCTGATCTCTCCAGACAACGACAGTTTAATTCGTCGCAAACGGAAAGCAAAGACAAACGGATCGGCTCCGCCCTGCGATTGAGAGACGCCAATTTCGTCATTCCTTGAAAATTCAGGCCCAACATGATTGCCTATGAAACCTGACCCCAAGCGCAGAGCTATGCCTTTCTTCTTTGCGTACTGCACGACGGACGAAGCACCGTAAGCGACTTTGATGCCGGTTATCATGTATAAATTTGAGGCCCCAAAGGACGGCTTGTTTACCCGCAAAAAGTTCCGCACGCCGTCGTCTTCTAGGCATTTGGTGATGTATGCCAGTTTTGGTGCGAAGGATATTGTTTGCAACTTTTCGAAAGCCCATTCCTCGCTATGCTGACGGCTGTCTTCTATAGTTGCTTCTGCTTTTAGGCCTATGGTCTGTAGGAATGATGCCCAGATACCGATTCGTCCGCCGCTTTTCGCATTGACATTGAATGTGTAATCATATTCATTGTGCTCAGTAATCTCCATGGGAATGGAGCTTAATGGAACATGATTCTCATTAATGGGGTCATCGGCAAGTCTTGGAAGCGCGATAATGTTGCCTAATTTGATCTGTCCATTCAGAGGGTTTCCAATGGGCGCAAGGAAATAATGCTTCGGTCGTGGCCCCATTTCAGCACAGCAAATGAACAATAAATACGATTATTAACGCCGTGGTATGCATGAATACTCGCTCAGGTATACTCAAGGTGTTTTTATGACATTGTAGAATCATTACTCCGCACCTACGAAACACCGAGAGTCCAATCATTTCACATGGGGCACAAGGGTCCCAAGAGCCCCCAACTGTTTACGTGTCTAGTGGGTGCCCGTACAGGCTATTAAAAGCACCTTACGTCTGTTGACACGGGCTATCTGTATGTTGGATCAGGCCAATAACACCTCTATTTTTCTTGTGGTGCCTACACAAAGAATGCGGAAGCCTACAAGGTACCCAGTAGGTGGGTGCGTCGCAGGTAAGCACTCCGCATATAAGATGTGTGGACTTCAGCTGCGGAGGCATCTGCATGTACAATCAATCACTTGAACTTCGCAATACACTCAACCTGTCATTCTGGACTTTCACATGCCATGCCTCCTCCAACTCCCCGGCGACAGCAACGCCCGGTTGGCAGAGAGAGGAAACCGAGATTTAATTCGTCAAGACGCCAAGCTTCCAAGGATGATAGAGCTGCGTCAGAAAGCGGAGATGCGAGTGATTCAAATAGCTCAAGTGGTAATCATGTACCTGTCCTTTCCGTCTCATACGGCACTATTAATATGCGAATACTAGACTTTAATGACACACCATCGTCGCGTTCGAAACGGGAGCTTCCCACATATCGTCCTGTGCTGACGATCGATTGGCGAGCGGAGATGTGCCGGCTTCTAGATTTGTCTTCACAAATTTCGGACGAAGATCTCTTTGAAGCAATAGAGGTTGCATCACAGAATCTCAAGGAATACGAAATTTTGAAGTCCAAGGGAACAGAGAAGCTCGGACCTCCTCGATTTCAGATCATCCATTCAGTCCATTGCCACGTTACTGGCGATAAACCTCAGTTATATCTTGAACAGCCGTGGGTCGTTGAGGATGGTCCACTTCTCCATCTCAGAGGTAGCAAAGCCATCAATAATTTTGACCTTTTTCTCGAGAGAAACAAAGAGATTGCGTTCATTATTTATAAGGACTACGAGTGTTGTGATGGTGTTCCATCTACAACTAGTAAGAGCAAGATTGAACTGGGATTGGAGGTTGATGCCTCGATATTTTTAACGGGAGAGCACATTCAACTTATATCAAACGATTTGAAACTGGCGCTAGAGAGTCTTTCTGGCAAAGTATTCGATGGGATACCTCACCCGTTCTCGGAAGAGGAAGACTACCCGAGTATTGGGAGTACAGATAAAAGGGGGCCTCCCCAGCTCTTGGGAGAGAAAGACAACCAGAGTATCGACTATCCTTACATGTTCTTGTTCCATCGCCGCAAAGAGGTGGAAGAAGTGACAACGAAACAGCCACCTGGTGCGCAGATATATCTTGATGTGTTCTTTAATTATCTTTTTAGCCGCATGGCAGAAGAATGGGCAGTTGTCGACCAATTACTAGCCCAAAAGAAGATTTCTGCTAAATACTTGGACTATCTCTTTGTGAGTACATTTAACTTTAAACATGCACTATCGGCCTATCATATCAGTTACTCACCTTTCAGGTTCCTAACCAAATAGTTTTGATGCAACGAAAAGACATGGATACCGCACAGACCAAAGCATACGTTCTTCAAGATTGGCTCCAAAGATCATCCCAACAAGGTTCCACGTCAACGGTCTCGGTGTACTCATGGGAATTCGACGGGAACTTTTACAAGTCTTTGAGTGACCTCTCTATTGAAGATCTCCCATCCGAAACTGGAAACTTCCTCATTACCGAAATGTCAGTGTATCCAATTGAGTTTGCTAACAAAGAGGTCGTAAGCGCCCTAAGAAAGCGCGGTAACATGTTTTGGAAGTGCCGCGCAAGGCACTACGTGTCGTATAACGGGAAAACAGACCATGCGATACAAAGTTCGGTAAGTTGGAGAGACTAAAACATCTCTTTATACGTGCTTATGTGTGGATGCGAAACTTGCTTCTATCGTTTATTAATAAATGTCTTTCTATAGATGGATTCTCGGTTTATGATCGATATCGCTACTTATAAACAAATGCATCGCAATCAGGATAATGAACCGGAACAACACTCTTCTGACCGGGAAGAATTACCGATTCAACTCCTTTCTGAAGACAGCCCTATGTTAGGGGACAGTTTTTTCTTGTGCCTCCCTACTTCGATAGCTGGATTTAACATGCAGACAAAAGAATGGAGTGGGTATCACTTTGGCTCATTGAGTCTAATTACACATTTTTACATGGCAAGTACTGATGATTTCGCAGTCAATCTCAACGTACACTACATAGAAGATGTGGTATGGAATACTGAAGCATTTGAGTTCCTCGTCATCGACCAGGGAACCAAAAGCATGATTCAAGCCGTAGTTACGAACCAACTTCACGCTTCTCAGAACACAGATCTCATCCGTGGGAAAGGTAATGGGCTGTTCATTTTACTCCACGGGTAAGATTACCAGACATTCTGAACAGGCACACGCAGTTGCAAGCAGCTAATTTGATGACTAGTGGCCCTGGAACTGGGAAGACCTTGACTGCGGAAAGGTATTACAGAGTTTAAATGATCTATATAAATCTGGTACTGATGACTTCAAGTGTCGCAGAAATAGCAAAGAAGCCTCTGTATAGAGTGACGTGTGGAGACATTGGTACAAGCGCTCAAGATGTCGAAAATGTATGAAAGCTGCCTACGGCACACGATCAGATGAGATCTAACTATGTACAGTACCTTGAGATTGTTTTACACCTCGGAAAGACTTGGGGTTGCGGTAAGTTGACAAAGGACTTTTCACTTCATCTTGATTCTAACCATAATTTCTTGCAGTTGTCTTGTTGGATGAAGCGGACGTTTTTCTACAACAACGAGAACTTTACAATCTTGAACGGAATGCCCTGGTTTCCGTTTTTCTTCGAGTCCTGGAATATTACGATGGTGACAAAAGCTCTTACGAACTGCAAGCAAAGGTGGCGGCTAACTTTCATCCTAGGAATTCTCATCTTGACGAGCAACCGCGTTGGTATCTTTGACGAGGCTTTTAAATCACGCATCCAACTTAGTTTGCGCTATAAGAGCCTGGATAGAAGTCAACGGCTGCAGATCTGGATAAACTTCTTGAAGCGGTTGGAGCAGCTCGAGAATGAGCGTCTCGATGCTGAGAGGCGGGGCGACAAAAAGGATGGCACGATGTTGGGTTATGGGATCAACGTTGATGAGATAAAAGAAAGGTTGGAGGAATTGGCAGACGAAAGTATGAATGGTCGTCAAATTAGGAACACGATATCAACGGCACGCCAACTCGCCATGTATCAGCGCAAAAAGCTGAGTTACGAGCATATTCAGGCTGTGATTGATGAGGCGAACAAGTTCGATGAGTACCTACTTGAGTTGAACAAGGGGTATTCAGCGGACGAGATACAGAGAGACAAGAAGGAGAGATAGGTACATATCATGAGGCAACGCAAACATTACATATTATTCAGTAGTGTGTGGTATTGGTTATGCTATATTTAAAATGAGTGTGCAGTCATTTATTAAACATTTGGTGACTGAAGCTAGATGCTATACCGTGTGAAAATGCGAAGATTCTGGCTCTAAACTGCTTTGTCATTGCTGTCGCCGACGATTAGAAACATAATCTGCAATACACTGTATCATGATGCCTTGGCATCATCTAGTTGATTCAGCACATTTTGGACTTGTCGGACAAGTTCCTTTCGCCTTTGTCGAAGCTCTTGATCTCCCTGAGTGTCCACGCCGTCCAACTTCAAGAGGATTTGCTGCATGACAGACTCAGACAGCATCCTGTGATCATCGTTCCGCTTGTTATAATCCCTTGGAGGAGACTCGATATATCTCCGGCACCGAGGTAACCAGCGGGAATTGAACTCGTCAGTAAGATCCTTTATCTGCTTTGCCGCGGCACTGATAGCCGTGCGCAAGTCTGTGTCTGCCTCATCGCCATTTGAGTCACTGTCAATGGGGTCGGCGCTCAGCGCTATATACTGAGGTCTCATGACTTTGTTCCCATGTTGCGCCAGGAGATCGGCCATGCGCTTCTCCTCGCCTTGTATCCTGTCTTTTGAGATGGTATTGCGATTTTGCACCCCAGCCATGCCTCGCGCTCCGTGGGATTGAGAGTTCCATGGAATACGTGGACCTGTCTGCATAGGGCTGGAGCTGATGGCGGGGCTCGGTGCAGAAGAAAACGGTGTCGCAGATGTGATCTTACGCATACCAAAGTGTCGCTGATATGCAGAATCCATGGTGTAGCTCTAAGATGAGTAGCTGACCAGGCATCGCAATTATGCGACACTGGTAGCTTCAACTCTGTGGTAGATGAATGCTAGATGTAGCCTGTAAGTCACGATAGATGTCAGCATATATGTAGGGAAATATGTCATGCTGCGCCCCAATGTAGGAGGTGCAAGGACTGATGTGCCGACCTACCAATAGGAATCTCAGCAAATTGACGCTCAGAAATTCGCAGATCCATCCGCACATGCCCATTATGCAAGCTTCACTTGCATCGCCTGCCTTTATACATGTCGCAGAACCTGAATGACCACTCTTCAACTAGGAAGATATGTAGATATAACCCATAAAACTACATTACATGCATCAATGTTACTCATTTAAAGATTCCATTGGCTGTTGCCTTTCTCTCAAACTGAGACTTCTTTGACTTGGCCCGGGGGTGGTGGAGTTGAACAGGCCGCCGGAAGAAAGTTTGTAGAAAGACAGAGTTTTTGTTTGACTCAATGAAAGGCGTTATTGATATTAATAAATTCCACCGACAACAGTTGTTACAAAGTCTGTGCTCTTGCTGTCCTTGGCTGTCCTCAATTTTGTCAACCCAACAACACGCTCATTGTTGCACCGACCAGCACCAAGTCTGCCCTTTGTAGTGGAGAGAATGGCATTCAATCCTTTGTGCTTCTCTTTGAATACCAATCGTTTCTCAATGTTGGCCCTTGCGACTGACTACAGAGGTTTCATCGACTTGATGACGTGTTTCCATTTGTTTCTCAACCGCATTGACCGTCTTGAAATAAAAGGATGCGTTTGCGTCGCACGCATATTCTCATCCTTTCTCTTCAAACTTCATTTTCCACTCCTATTCCTGTTTTCTTTAAGTAAAAGGGGATTTGGCAAACATTGTAACTACTATGGCAAATATGAAAGCTGCCATCCTGTTATTCGCAGCCTTCTCTGGTGTATGGGCTGATGTAGATTTATGGCGGTAAGACCTCGACAACAAAAATACCCAATATTTAACAAGCAATCGTATACTAATGGAGTGTTCTACTAGTCCTCCTCAAGAATTATATGGCAGACTTGCAATCGCTTTTTTTCCAGACAGCCAGGGCGACTCCTGCAAGGCCAAGGACATCAGCAGAGCCATAACTCTCACCACCCCTATCATCCCGGAGGCAAACACCTGCTTCAACATGAGTGACATTTTCTCCATGAACAGCAGTTCGGGCTTCCAAAAATCCAAGCAACAAAGTGGCGGGGATTCGGCACCTTGGGGCGTTAGTTGGAATCTCATCAACCAAGATCTCTACGACGAAAACGCGAATTACACGCACACTTGGGTCAGGATGGTAAACGAGCTCGTGCCGCAGGAAGGCAGGACAAGTCAGTGGTTCTATGAGCAATACACGCTACCTGATTGCCAGGATGTGCGCCTTGGTGATGAAAAGAGCGACGATGTGCCGTTTTACTGGATCAACTGCCAAACCGACAAGCACGGTGACTGCAAGACTGCGGCATATCCGATTGGGAGTTTTGCCGTTTGGGGAACACTAAATTATGATGTTCACGAAAGCAATGATAATTGCCGCAAGTGGACTGAGTTTGGAGCCGCGAGCACGGCCAGAATAAATGCCGGCTGGCTGATAGCGGCGCTGGTGATGGCTATGCTGGTGGTGGTGTAAAGTCGTGGACAGGATTTTGAGAAAGATTTCACATACGAGGAGAACTATATTAGCTGGTACATGGCAATAACTAGAGTTTCTTTGAGATAACTACTTAATGCGATAATTCTCAAGCCTCTCCTCTTTATGCGAGCCCGAAATTAAAGCCACCGATGATCGTTATGCACGCCTCATCGCTGCCTGTTGCTGCTGCGTTTGCATGACTACTATGGCTTGCATGTTGTTGGCGTTGACATTAACATTACCATTGATCATCATGTTTCCTAGCTGTCCATTCATCTGGTCCATTTGGGCCATTTGCTGTATCTGAGCCTGCATCTGTGGTGTCATCTGACGCATCTGACCACCATGCATATTCCGCAGCCATGCGTTGAATACTTTGTTGAGTCCACTGTTCCTGTTGCTGTTGCTGCTGTGGGTCGATTATACCATTTTTCTGTTCTTGCTGCTCTAGCCACTGCAGCATGATATATCCTTGTATCAATTGGATCATTTGCTGTTGCTGTTGAGGGTCCATGTCTGTGCTGTTAATACCATTAAAGGTACCATTCTGCAGAGCGGCGGCCACCATCTGCTGTTGCTGTTGCTGTTGCGCAGGACTCAGCTGATGGACTGCGTACAGGCCAGGACTACCGTTGGGCTGCATGGCACCCGTTATGCGTGCCTTGTCGTTCTCTATTTTATTTTTTGAAATCGCACCTCGATTCTGCATCTCGGCCTTAAACGGTCCATCGCTTTGTGTCAAGTCTTTCGATATTGTGTCTCTGTTTCGCAATTCGGGAGCGCACAGCTCATTGGTCTGTGTCGAGTCTTTTGAGATTGTGTTTCGATTCCATACCTCTGTTATGCCCCGTGCTTTATGTGGTTGAGGGGTCGATCGGCTGCCTGACCCTGCCCGCTTGAAGTTGGGTGATGGAAGTGTGGCGAGCTGGGGGAAATCCCCCTTCTCGCGGGCAATGCGGTCCGCCTCAGCCTTCTTGTACTTCTCGGCGGCTTCGTGAGCCTCCTTCTTGAGGCGCTTGAGCTCGAGCGACTTCCTCATGTGCTTCACGAAGCCCTCCATCCGTTGATGCGACCGGCGAAACTCCACCTCGTCACGATATTCCTTATCGCCGCGGCGCTTCTCTTCGGCAGCCTTACGCGCTTCTTCGGCGTTGTGCTCCTCCTCCTTGAGGCGCTTGAACTCAAGCTCCCTGCCTGGGATATCTAGAGTCCATAGATGGGCTTCGGGATATCGTTTACCGAGTGTCGCAAGCTGGATAAGTTTTGATAGTTGTTCTGTTCAAATTGATTAGGTATCGATGTAGCTTCCTATCAGCACATTAGGTCCTAATATGAAAGAAATATTGCTGTGAAACAACGTACATGTATGCGGTGCCGGTCTTGGAACAACATATGCGCCGACCTACCAATAAAAATCACAAGCAAAGCAAAGCCAAGATCAGCATTTCACATACGATAAAATATTAGATTAGCTAAAACAGAGTAATAACAAGACTTTCTTTGAAGATGAATTACAGTGTTGTTGCAGACACTCTTGCTTTAGAAGCGCAGATGATTCTACTGTAGACAGCTGGATTGATGTGAATAACACGCAACGGCAAGCGGCATGTGTACCGAGTACATGCAATAACATGGGCCAAATAATAGACTCGATTCACTTCATGACATCCATTTGTATTATGGTGATTGTCATCCAGTTAAGCAATTCCAATCCCATGTACCTAGGCTCAATCTATATCCACCCTCAGTTCCCACACAATCCTTCATGATCCTCCTAGGAATCGCCTCATCGCCAACCACACCAAACACAGGCTTCATGGTCTAGTGGTATGATTCCTGCTTCGGGAAAACAAACCTGGAGTCCCCGGTTCTCTAGAATCGCCTTTGCAGGAGGCCCCGGGTTCGAATCCCGGTGAAGCCCCATCTTTTGCTGCTCTAAGCAACTGTATCTTTTTTATTGCTTCTGGATACTATCTAGATGACATGCCTTGAACTTGGACGTTGGTTCTCCAAGAATGAGTGGCGATTGTTGGTGCCTGCCTTTTGTTACTCGCACGTTGCAAGCATCTTCTTGTTTGGCGTGTTTGCTCAGTGCTACTTTGTCTCTACTTGTACTGTACGTACAGTTTCCAGGTCCCCAATTTCGGGTAAAAGTGGACGACCTCGGCAACCCGAATTGGGCATTTCGATCTCCCCGTTTAGTCAATTCAAAACACCAGCATTTGATATCACCATCACGGTCTACACCTACATCTACATCTACATCCCCGTCCTTACACTCAATGTTATATCGCGACATACCTTGTCACTAATTCATCCTCTCAAAATGCCGCAACCAAACGAAACAACAGTCACTCCCCTTTCCCTGACGCCCCTCAATCGCGTCCTCAGTCCTCCCCTAGGCCTCATCCCCCCCAACACGCCCCCTAGCCTCTACGCCTCCTCCGTCTCCCACTTCCTCTCCATCCCCTGGTGCGCATGCCTCATCCAGACGCCAAACACAATCCCCTTCATCCCGCAATGCTTCAACCCCCAGAGCCCAGCCCACGACCAGCTCGTCGGCTCCACCCTCTCCGGCCCACGAGGCCTACAGCACATGCTCAGCTTCTTCCACACGGAGGACGAAGCGCATTTACAGGATCACGAGCGCCCAATCATGCACGTGAGCTCACTTTTCGCGCTGGGGCAGGGACTTTCTGGGTATGAAGGGGTTTTGCACGGGGGCATGATGATGACCATGGTGGATGAGGCGATGGGGGTGCTGCATGAGATTAACATGGCGCTGGGCAAGACTGGCGAGGTGTTTGGGACTGCCAGTGTCACGGCTGGGCTTGATATCAAGTTTTTGAAGCCGGGCCCGATCAATCAGACGGTGTTGGTGAATGCGTGGGTGGATGGCGTGGAGGGCAGGAAAACGAGGATCAAGTGCGAGGTCAGAGATGGGAATGGAGTTGAGCTGGCACGATGCTCGAGCACGTGGGTTTCAGTCAGACCCAGGATGTGAGGTTTTTCACGAGGATACAAGGCAGCGTGCAAAAGGCATAATTAGGGAATTCGTTGAATTCGAACATTACATTATCAGCAACGACAACGGGTAATAACGACAAATTGAAGGAAAGAGTGGTATCATATCATATCCATACAGTCATAGAGATTCTCGGACACTTCTTTTTATCTCCCCCCATCCTCCTCTTTTTTTTGATCACTGCTCGTTTTTCTCGCGATATGGCAGCATCACTTCCACAGCCGCCTTGAGATGTTCCTGGTCGGGGTTCCTCAGCGCCGAATGCGCCGTCTCTAACTTGCTCTTCCTACCCGACTCCCAGCTCTCGTTGCGCTCGTTCAGCTCGCTCTCCACAGAGCTGAGGCTGTCGGTGCTGCTGTTCATGACCACCTGCATCATCTTGCCCTCGCTCTTCTTGATGGAGCGTTGCTCTTCCTTGAGCTTCTGCAGGCGCTCATCTTCAACGTTCATGGCGACGATGCCCAACCCGGGGAAATTCTTCTCCAGGAACTTCTTGAGATCTGGCAGAATGGACTTATCAGGACGGTATGTTCCAGATTCATTGTCAATGTAGAGCTGGTAGAATGCGGGGTTTGGAGGTGGTGGCTGGTTCGGCGGGCCTCCAGGGAGAGGCTCGGACGGGTGTGTCTTTTCCTGAGGCTCGGGACTGTCATTGGAATCTGGGTGTTGCAGTCTTCGAATGAAGAATTCTCCTGAGCAAGCAATGTATTTCTCGGCATCTGCGTGCATGGTATGCTTGCTCAGGAAGTCGATGCCGAATTCCTTGCCCGTCTCAGTGAAGCGAAGCAAGCCGTCTAGCGTGAGTACGTATGTAAAGACGCGGCCGCCCTCGTCGAAATGGGCCATCCTTAGGAACTGGAGAGATGCTTGCTTAGAGCATGCCTCAAAGGTGCCATATTCGGTGGATCCGCTATAGTTGTAAATCCTGTGGTGCTGTTTGTGCAGTGCCTTGTTCAATATGGTCCCGCGAATACCAGTGGATGAAAAGAGCGAGCCGATAACTGGTCTGAATTCCACGTAGCGATGGTAGAGGACCGGTGGAACAGGTCCCTGAAGTTGTAGTTCGTTGGCTTGGAAGCTAGATATCAAAACGTCAGTCAACGATTCTTTCAACAAGTTGGGCATAAGCGCGCAAATCTCTTGCAGCATGGATTTAACTTACTCATACTTGGTAGACTTGGGGCTATCGTCGTTCGAGTGATGCCCCTTTTCATCGTCACTCTCGTTGGCATTCACCTTTGCGCCGATCAGACGACCAATCATGGGACTGTTGTGCTTGATCCATCTAGTCGGGGCCAGCGTGCACATTTGCGCATACGGAGGGTCTGACTTGCCCAAGACTTCCATGCTGATTCTCAGCCGAGGAGCAATGTGGCTTCCGTGCACAATGGCACTAGCGATTCCTTTGAGGATAAAGGCACGTTTGCTCATGACACGCTTCTTGGCCTCAAACTCCTGGCCTGGAGGGGGGATCCCCGGCCAGTCATCAGAGATGGAGTCGACGTTGATGGTGACATTACCAAGTCTATCGTCCTTGTCGGCAACATCCTCATCGTACATTCTGCACTTGAGGGTGAAGCCGGTAGGAGGCACATTGGAGACAACCCACTCCTCTTCCCATTTCGGCTCTGTGGTTGTGTGCAGAGTTCGTGTCCTGTACTTTAAGTCGGGATCCTCTTTGTGACGCTTCGGCTGCGTTCCCTTGAGAGTTGCTACCAAGAAAGGGTCTGAAGATCCTGTGTGAAAATCCGCAATGGGGATGTTGGTCGCGGCATGAAAAACAAAGCGGACAGTGTATCCTTGGGGCGCATCAGGAAGTGGAGTCTTGTCAAAGCCACCGGGAGGGCCCTTGTGTTCGTGCTCTTCGTGTTCTTCATGGTGGTGTTCATGTTCATGGTGGCCACTGTCGCTCGACTCGGGCGTGGAGTCGTCGTGGTGAGTGGTGATGTTTCCCGGCATGATGAGCGAATGAATGAATAATGAAACAGACGATCAAACACCAAGTATGGAAGTGAAAATGAAGCTCCAAGCGGGAGTATCGTGATGAGCAAGGCTGCCAAGACTCGAGTATCCGCGCTCAGCCTCACGAAAATGGCGAAATGACGTTGTGAGGGGTCGCTGGTGGTTTTGTACTTGCAACTCCAACTGGTAGGGCTAGAGCCGATCAGTCGTAGGTAGGGAAAAAAGGCCTCCAATGGAACCGGGAGATGAATAAATAGCACGAGCTAAGCCAACTGAGGTGAGGCAGAGGTCAGCACATCAGCATTCCGAAGCTGTACTCGTACAATATTGGCAGGGCAGTAATACAAAAAATATCACCAAAAGCGGGATGTGCAAGGGTCAAAAATAGGAATCGATAAAGGTACAGCCCGGGACAAGACGCATGGACTGTAAATGGGCAAAAAACGCCTTGCGCATCGCCTCTGTCACCTGCGTGCCAAATATGCGAACCGCTGCAGGCCACAGATCTAGAACCGCCAAACCGCGTCTGTTAGTCTCATCCACATTATTCTTTTCCCTTGCCAAGATCATCGTTAGGGAAATCGCCCACTTACGTCACGGCGCCTTGCCGATTATCCGAGATATGTTGTAACAAAATCCGCAACAAGTTTCTTCTTCTTTGTGTTTGCTTGTGTAAAGTAACTAACATGATCCCTGTCGATGTCCTTTTGTTTGTTTCGTCCCGCCCAGACCATCGGGAACCATTTACTCTCCGATAAGGCTCTCCCCATAGCTGATGTCATCTCTCATATAAATCAGATGCTCGGCTGAGCTCATGCAGCAGCACAATACAGCACAGCATTGGACTGGTGGACAAGCACTCAATCCGCTAAGGGATGGATGATGTGCCACTAAAAGATGCCAAGTCAAGCCTCTATCCGCAGGGCGCTAGGGCGTTTCTCTTGGCGGAGCTGTCACCTAAAACATTGGGGGGTGTAACGGCGATATCCGGGCGGGAATCTGGAACCTCATAGACAGAGTTGAATTGGCATGTGCTCCATGCTATTAATACAGCCTGATACCGTTGCAGCTAAGATAATACGAGATAGATAACGCAAAAGGCTGTAAGACTATTGAAATATTTGTTTGATTTTAATACAGCTTGGTGGCTCCCGCATACAAACCAACTACCACCTCCATATCTATCCCAACATATTGAAGTCAAAGTCCCGTCGGTCGCATCGTGACCCGCCGAATCTAAGCTTCTACTCCTGCCAAGAGCCAGCACTGCCACTTCGCCAAGATTGTGTTACTTGAAAAGTATTGGCCTTTTGCCCGCCAAGAGAGGTATTTCCAAGACATGCATAATAATCACTCGATAACAATTCTCTATTTACCTTTGGAGAAATCAATACAGAGTTGTCTTATAAACTAGAGTGTCTATTGGAGTTTGTATAATATTGCTGCTGTGGCAACGCCAATTTCCTTCCATTCTTCCACAGCCTCGTTTATCCACCCAAGCAAGGCTGCGGCAAGGCTTGAAAATGCTGTGAAATTTACAACGCGTCCGGCGGATAGAAGGAAAGCTTCCAAGGTAATCCATCACTTCTGCGCTAAAAACCACTTCCTCATATCCTCACATCAAACGACAATTTCAATACCGTGCGAGTCAGTACTTGGAGTTGATTTTTGGAATCCTCTGGGGCTATAGATTGCTACTCATACACATGTTTCCGAAACCCTTCAACCTATAAGCCCATCCCGTATATCAACTCATGAATAATGTCAGCCCACCCATCCAGCCATCATGACATAATGTTCCATCCATCCAGCGTCGTTCAAAAGCAAATATCCACTACTCTGATTCAAGCCAATTCGTAAGATACTTGCGACAATGATCGATGCACGTCAAAGCACGTATCTACTTCTTGGATGTCTGAGGGACCTGCAGAGAGGTCGAGCGAGAGGTCTTGGCCGACTTGCCTGGAGCCAGCGGCGGCTGGCTGACCACCGGAGTCGAGACGGATCTGGCCTTTCCCTTGCCAAAGACCTGCTTCTTGGCCGGGCCGTCGTCCTCCGGCTCTTCGCTGAAGAAGCGCTTCATGGTCTTCGCCGGGACAGGGACGGACTTGGGTTGTGGCTTTTCGTAAAGCCACCCGCCTTCGTCCCCCTCCTCAGGTGGAATGAAATGACCATGGACGCCGGCTGGTGAACTGTTAGAGCGATTGCAACTATGAGTCCAGGAATAAGGGATACCTTACCTTGCTCATCGTCATTGTCGTCGCCATCGTTATCGTCATCGCCACTACCTTCTGACTCTGCGAACCAACTCCGTTGCCAACCCTCAGCCCTGACAGCGTTTATAGCCGGGTTGGATAGAAGTGCCTGCACAGCTTCGGCCGGAGTGATCTTCTCCACGCAGCTGTCAAGCATACCGAGAAGGTTTCTCTCCAGCATGGGAGCACTCGACAACTGGGCGATGGGATACAGGCCGTGAGGGGAGTGAAAGGAAAGCCCAATACGGCCACCGGCCATCTGGCTTCCGGGGCCCATGAGACGCGATTTGGCGTCACGAATCTCCTTCTCAGTCAACTTCCAGTTTTTGTCTGTGTTGAACTGGAACGCCTTGGCGTCCTTCTCCTTTTCCTCAAATCGTTGAAGAAGTCGCTGGAGGCCGGCGATGAAGTGAGATCTCACGGTGGTGGTGGCAGCTCTGGGGTTGTCCTGACGAAGGATCCAGCGCTGTCTGGCTCGGAGAAGAGCAAACACAAGCTTCTTGGCCATCTTTTCCGACAACTCGATCTTTTGCATCTCAGAAGTCGTGGTAGCAACAACAGTCCAGTACGTACGAGGTCCCTGCACATCGAAAATAGGGAGCCATTTGTTGCACTGGACAAGGAGCTTGCTTAAATGGACAATACCAATCTCGGTCGCCTTGTATGCCTTTTCAGGGCAAAGCGCAGCAAGAGCTTCTTTCTCATCAGCCTTGCCTGTAAAAAGCTGGGTAGAAGAGAAGTGGATTCCGTCAGTAGTGTTGGTGAGATCATGAAGGAAATCACTACGTTGCGTCTCCAAGCTGCGGCTTCGATTGTGCTCTCGAAGAATAGTCATCTTGACGGATGATGGCGGCCACTAGGCTGCGAAAGAGCACGGTTTGAAAGCTATTTGATTTGATTAGCATCTGTATCCAACGAAGGGGATGGGTATCAACTCATGATACCACTCACGTCGTTGTGTTTGAAGTGAGGTTGAGCTTCAGAAGCAGGAAGCGTGTGTTGATCTTGACGCGATCCAACAAACGCGAGATGTGTGAGGAAACTTCGTTTCAGTGTTTACGCAGCCGGCAGAAATTCTTCTTTATAATGAACGCGTGATGGATGACGAGTGGCAGCCAGCTGTCAGGAGTTTGGGCTGCCAGTCTCTGCGCAGGCCAGCTACTAATCCCCCCTGGTTGACACTCGAGGCTGGTAGCTGCACACTCGCTCACAGTGCACTCCCAGGCTGTCTAATGTTCTTTGTAATGGGCATCTCATGCGAAGCAAAGGATTGAGGATGCAGTATCCAAAATCTGGGTCAATAATATCGGGAGGGTTGATGATGAAATGTTGCTGTGCTTAGGAGGCGGGTTCTTGAAGGTGCTATAAGAGAATAGCTTCACGCATAAGTAACAATAGCTTCTATTGTTGACATAGAAGAAAAGCTAAGAGAGTATACATCCATCTTGGCTAATATTGTCGTTGTCTAGCACTTTCTCGCCTTTTTGTTTTATTGTTGTGATCTCAGGGTTGTGCCTGCACACTCGTTGGCGGGAAAGCTTCTCGTCCATGTATTCAGCACCACCTTAACAGCCAAACCATCAACCTCACAAATACAACATGAGACTAGATGTCAGTGAACACAGACATGTTCATTAAAAAGGTTAGGTTTCATCAATGTTGAGACACGAGACAATTGATACAGTTACTCCTCAATAGACCGCGCAGTGTGCAGCTGAGGTTCAGTCTGTCGCCAAAGTGTATGCAAACGCAACCACTGCGAAAGCTACATGTACTATACACTCGCAAATCCTTCTACGGTGAGCACTCAGTAATTCATTAAAATGACTGCTTAAACTTGCTGCATTTGTCAGCGTTGGTACAATAGTATGCCTGCACGGGAAGGATGTGTATAACTATTCAACACAGTTCCAGTTAAATGGACGCACAATCACCTGTATTTCGACTCTGTTATCTAATCTACTTTTTCTGTCGTTTTTGGCAGTTTCAGCTGCTTTTTATAGCCGCTGCCGTGTCTTATTTTCGTCTCAGCGCTTCGAGTTCGGCGCTTAATAGCAGCTCCATCATTTGATAGGCGACTCTTGAATCCTAGTAATTGACAGATGCTCCGCACAGCACAAACGCCGACGAAAGTCAAGGGTAGCTGCAGCTGCAACTGAGTGTTGGCTGTGTTTGCTTCGGATAGTTGCAAGTGAATGTGATAATGAAATGATTTCTAACATCCCTGTCGTTGCCGGCAGGCCTCTGACATCCCCGCCTGATTTTACGAACATGGCCACTTCTGCCTGCAGTTCAAATTCACTCATTTCCACCAATTTTGCAACCCATTCGATACATCTACCAGGAGCAGTTCGGTTTTCTTCATCACTCATACTGTTTCTACTACCGCTACTACTGCTACCGATTCTACTACTGCTACTACCACTACTTTCTTCTACTTTCTTCTACCAACGCTATTTCGTATTCGACATACCTGTATTATCACTCGGTTCCTACTAGCATTTTTCTCTTCTGCCACTCTTCTCTGTAGCCACTCACCTCACTCTTCTGCTTCTGCTCTTTACTGATGCGATAGCTTTTACCTACGCTGATCTAATAAGCGTTCTCCGCTTCGTTTTCTCGGAGAAGTGGGCTTTCTGATGGAGATACAATGGACGTCCTAGGGCTTCTAGCCAATATCTCTCAGGTCGTGGACCTTCTCGTCAAGATCGGTGTTATGTGCTCCATCTATTGTGTGGACGTCAAAAAGGCTCCCGGCGATGTGCGAAGACTGCTCAAGGAGGTTGACCGGCTGACGGCCGTCATCAAAGAGCTTGAAAGCCTTCTTCAAAGCCCGAAAGGATCTTCCAAGCTAGAATCTCCGAGTCTCCGCCAAGCAGTCTTCGACCTTCGCAGGCTATTAGCAGAGATGGTGGCAAAGCTAGATTTGGGAGCCAAGCATGCCAGAGCAGTGTGGCCTTTCAAAAAGCGAGAGATTCACGAGATCTTTGCAACAATTGAAAGGCAGAAGGCCAATATTTTGTTGAATATCACCATTGAACAAACGTAAGATATTCAACCCCCTTCTTGCTACTATAGCTACTATGGCTACTATGGCTATTTGATCTATTCGGTCTATTAGAGCTATCTGATCTATTCCAGTTACTTGGGCTACTCTGGCTATTCGAGTTCTCAATTCTAACAGTAAACAGGTCGGTCCTTTTAGATGTTCACCAAGACATCGTTCTATCCAAGCTACGAATTGCGGACGCGGCTACCTTCGATTCCAGTCCAGACGGGGAGCAATCTTTCTGCCTGGATGGCACACGGAGCCATATTATTGCCCAAATAGAGGAATGGGGCACCAACCCAGACAGCCAGTCAGTCTTCTGGCTCAACGGCATGGCAGGGACAGGAAAATCTACCATTTCCCGCACAATCGCACAATCTTTTGCGAATAAGAATATACTAGGTGCTAGTTTTTTCTTCAAGAGAGGTGGAGGTGATCGCAGCGGAACGAATTTCCTCATTACGACAATCGCCGCCCAGCTAGTCCGCCGAATTCCTTCCATTGCTTCACGAATCCGTGAGGTTCTTGATTTCGAACCTCAAATTCACGAAAAACCTCTGGGTGATCAGTTCCAAAAGCTGATTTTGGATCCACTGAAAAACACTCCGGGATGTTGGTCATCAAGTTTGCTCATTGTGGTCGACGCTCTCGACGAATGCGGCAATGAAGAGAATATGAGGACACTAATCGGCATTTTCTCAAAGGCTCAACAGAGGAATAACCCACGGCTAAAGATCTTTCTCACAAGCAGACCTGAATTACCCATTCGGCTCGGGTTTGAGGAGATTAGTGGGAAATACGACCATCTGCTCCTCGCGACAGTGCCAAAAGCTACTATTGAGCATGATATAGCGCTTTTCATGAAACACCAACTCAATGCGATTAAGATGGATTACAACAAGTCTGTCTCGATACATCGCAAAATATCTACCGGCTGGCCTGGCGATGATGTTGTGCAACAACTTATCGACTCAGCCGTCCCGTTATTTATTGTTGCCGCAACAATATGCCGCTTCTTGAAAGATAGAAGGTTAGGAGGCCCTCAGCATCAATTAAGCAAGATTCTCGAGTATCAAAAAATGCACATATCCGGTCTTGATATGACGTACCTTCCAATCCTGGACAACCTTATTGCCGACCTTCCTCTATCTGCCAGGAAAGAAGTGTTGGCTAGATTCCAGTATTTAATTGGTTCAATAATCACACTTGCTCAGCCTTTGTCTATACGGAGCCTCGCCAATCTCCTAGGCATGTCTACGGACGCTATCGAAGATCAACTTGACCTTTTACATTCAGTACTTGGTGTTCCTACTGACCTAGATACCCCTGTGAGACTATTGCATCTTTCTTTCCGAGATTTCCTGGTTGACTCTGAAAAGAAGTTTAATCTCAGCAAATATCCTTTCTGGGTAGATGAATCCGAGGCTCACTCAAAGCTATTCTCTCAATGCATCAAGTTATTGTCTACGGACGGCGTCCTCAAAGAAGACATTTGCTTTCTTAGAAGTCCAGGTACTCTAAGATCCGATATAAAACAAAATGCTATTGATGAGCATCTACCTGGCGCAGTCCAGTATGCTTGCATATATTGGGTCCATCATTTGAGTTTGAGCAGCCTCTGGATTTGTGATAATGACCAAACACACAAATTCTTGGCGAGCTACTTACTCAATTGGCTTGAAGCACTCAGCATAATGGGCCGGGTCACAGAGAGTTTTCACATGATCGATAGCTTGCTACGGAAACTCGAGGTAAACACTGCTTTACTCGAAACGGTAATAACAGAAATAACTGATCGAACAATTGAAGGCAAGAAACTCACAAGACATCGGAACTTTTTTACGAGATACAAAACGATTTATCCAGGCAAACACAGCCACATTCGAAAAATATCCGCTTCAAATATACTCCTCTGCTTTAATATTCGCTCCAGAAAAAAGCATTGTAAGGAGCATGTTCAAATCAAGTATACCAACTTGGCTCCATTCCCTACCATCGATGCAATCCCACTGGGATCCATGCTTAGCTACATTCGAGGACCAAAACATGAGGGATGCTGATGTTATAGCGATTCATGGCGGTGATAGATTCCTTTCTTATCCCGGACGTGAAGGAGAAATGAAGATTTGGGATGCAAGAACACTGTCATGTGTTGCCATATACGAAGATGTTATGTATAAGTCTGTCAGGGTATCATCTGATGGCGCAGAAATACTATACATCTCCAGGAGCAAAGGTCTCCAAATTATGGATGCCTCAACAAGAAGTTGCATTGCAGAGTACAACGGCCATACCGACGAGATACGTCGTGCCATGTTTTCAGCGGATGGCCAATACCTTGCTTCAGGTTCAAAAGACGGAACTTTAAGAATATGGAGCAGAGCATCTGGCGAGATCGCCTCAACTCATAATCATGATCACACTGATCAGATGGAGGGATTTTCTCCAGATGGATTAACATTTCTAACGATTTCGAATTACAACAGTCTTCGGCTTCTTAGTTCAAAGATAAGCGGCCATATGTTGACGATGAACGGTCACAAAGGACGTATTAGAGCTGCTGTATTTTCTCCAAACAGCCAAAAATTAGTGTCTCTTGATTCGAGCAATATAATAATATTTTGGGACAGGCTATCTGGCAATACTCTGGAAGCTGAAGGAGCCAATTATATCGTTAACAGAGGTTTGCTGTTCTTTTCTGACGGACTCCGCGTCATTACTGCCATGAGAGCAAGTGTCGAGAAGGGGCATGCGATTGGCATCTGGAATACCTTAAGAGCAACTTGCGATTCTCTCTTGGAAGGCCATCGCGCTGCCATATCAGATGTTGTCCTATCAGAGGATGAAAGCAAGATTGCCTCAGGTTCATATGACAAAAGTATCAGAGTATGGGATATGTATACGGCGACTTGTATCGCGATATACGACGGTCACGCTGAGAGTATTGTTAGCCTCATTTATTCGGCTGATGAAACGCTACTCATATCCGTGGATTTGAATGGAACCTTCAAAGTCTGGGATACCAGCATTGAAACGCAGTCGGGAGAGATTGAGAGCCATGAAAGCGCAGTCCTCGAAGTTGTGTTTTCTCCAGACAAGAAGACGATTGTAACTACTTCTGGAGACCGCACGGTGCGACTATGGGATTCAACTACAGGTAAATGTCTGTCGATGGGCACAGGCCACCGAATTTTTGCTTGGATTCCCTTGATGGTTCCTCAAGATATTCCTACGGCTCCTTTCGATCATATCATGAGTTCTCATGGACTCTTTGGCTTTCCAAGATCGATTGAATTTTCGGCAGACAGCTCGACAATTTTATCCTCAACTGATGGTTCGGAAGCTTTCAGCATTAAACTTTGGAACGCAGCCAACGGCGACTGCCAGTTGTTGTCCGACGAGTTCACGGGCTCTATTCTATCAATTGCATTTTCACCTGACGGTACAACCGTAACATCAACGTCCAGGGATGGTATCATGAGGTACTGGGACACGACGACGCAGAAACTTCTTGCTTCATTCGGAGGAGGAACCTACAGTATATCTTCATCAATCTACACAGTAGATGGCACCCAGCTCGTTCTCGCCTGCGACGATGGAATGGTCCGTTTGCTCCATCCTTCAACTAGAAATTGCAAGGAAATGAACGAGGCACATGATAGTCCCGTGATGATTGTTACAATGTCGGTAAGCGGATCCAAGCTTGCTTCTAACGCAAAGTCAAAAGTCAAAATTTGGGATGCAGACGCCGGAACATGCATCGCCAATTATACTTCAACATCAGATACTACAAGCAACATAAGCAAACTGCTTTTCTCTCCTGATGAACAATACCTTGTCGTTCTGTACGAAGCTGGGGAAATCAAGATTGAGATTCTGAGTGTCGCAACAGGACACTGCCTTGATAAGCTCGTTGGGATTTGTGGGCTTGCCAACCACATGGCATTCGATTCATCTGCCGGTTCCAGCCTACGAGTAATCACCAATGTGGGCACCCTTGAATTTGACCCGCCTGGCTCAGCTACTTGTGTTCATGCAAGGTCATCCTCCAGCCGCCAAAGGGCGGTAAATACGATTGGACTTGGTCTCAGCAAAGACGGGGAATGGATTACGTGGGACTCGCGCAATATGCTCTGGCTGCCACCCGCATTCAGGATCTCAGCATCAGATATCGATATCGCGGGATCTCTACTCGCTCTTGGATCTCGACTCGGACGGTTGCTCCTGATAGGGGTCGACCCGTCCAAAATGCCGGTTAACGTTCTGGACGCCTCACCGCGGCCCTTGGCCTAGCGCATATCACCGCCGACCCGAAGCTCTAATCCAGAAGCAGGCACACATGCGGCTGATGAAGCTTCCGCCAGCATACTCGCAGACTTGGGCGGGGCAAATTCGCAAGCAGCAATCCTTTGTGGATGCGAGAGGTAACTGGACAACTGGATTCCGTATGACAATTTAGGGATAGCAACGTGGCACTGCTCCCCTCCCATCCTTGCGCCAAAGTCGTCATCGTGGATCAGCTCGTAAGAAGGACTGACCTTTACCCCGCTGAAATGCCTCCTTACCAGTTTCCGATGGAGGGGGTCAATTTATCTGCGGACATAAAGCTACAGAGCTCCCCTCTTGTCTCCCTACCAGTCGAAGTTTGACCAGCATTTTACAATATCATTTACTATACCACTTTTTGCTACAATGGCCAACCAACTCACCAAGACCATCCTCGAAGAAGGCTCCGGCGACTCGCCCAAGGCGGAGGACACCGTTCTCATGGGTTATACCGGCTGGCTGAAGGACACCTCGAAGCCGGACAACAAGGGAAAGAAGTGAGCGGCAATGTCATGCACTGTTCGTTGGTGTCTTTACTGACGTGTGATATTAGGTTCGACTCTTCTTACGACCGACCGGGCGAAGGCTTTAGCTGTCAGATTGGTGTTGGCCAAGTCATCAAGGGTACAGTTTATCCACTGATTCCACGTAGGTCTTACATTGACAATATTGCGCAGGTTGGGACGAGGGCGTTGTTACCATGAAGCTCGGCGAGAAGGCCAGACTCGATATTCCCAGGTACGCACATATGGTCGTATTCAATGTTTGGACGTCTTACTAACATGGTTCGTAATAGCCACCTCGCTTATGGCAACAGGTAAGCCGATCAAAGTTTTGCTACGACGGTCAAGAAACGAACCCAGACGAATTGGCCTGCCCAATGACGAAATACGGTACAACAGAACGAAGATTGCATGAGCATGCTGACATTCTTCTAGGTCTGTTGGCAATCTTATCCCTGCCAACTCTGACCTCATCTTGTAAGTCGAATTGAGTATCTATATGTAGTATTTTCTACGAACGTGACATCTGACATTGTTGGTAGCGACGTTCATCTGAAGCGAATCACTAAATAAATTGGCGATGCATGTACGAACCGCGACACTTGAAAAGTATAATTTTGGAAAGAGCCATTTTTTTGGATATATCATCAAAGACAGGATAGTTCTAGAGATTCAAGATTGTCTTGTGCTCTTCTCAGAAGATCAATTTTCTTGCCATTCGTCTCCCGTGACTTGATGCCGTATTCATGCATCGTGTAGCCCAGCACGCTGGCACAGCTGCACACGGTACCCAGAGGCAGTAGATGATGGGCATGAGGTATCTGCGAACCTGCTTAAAATCGACTGATGATATCGCCCGGCCCAACGGTCCAACTCTCTATGTTCAATCATATCCAGCTGTCAACCACGGAACAACGGACAACAGCACTCTAAATGACAGCTTCCATTCTCTATACTGTTAAGCAGTCGGACCCATCGGAAGCTCTACGCACAAGCCCAGCATCTTGTCGCCGTTCAGCTCAATTATACACCGTAAATCCCGACTCTACTCCTATACTCCTCCCTATATCAAAACCGTTGAAGCTATCCGGTCCGTCCCTGAAAAAACGCTCGAGCTTCCATGGCGCTCTGACCGGTTCCAAAGCAGGTACCTCGAGCTATTTCTAAGAGCTAGGTGCCTTGGCCAATCACAGCCTCAATGCCCCGCCTTGTTGCCCCGCCCGTGTTGCCTCAGCTTTTGCTGCCCCTCTTCTCGGTACTTCTGCCTTGTACCCAAGTTTCTTGCGCTTGTACTTCGTACCCCTCTGTCAGCAGCTGGGCAACAGCAGCAGCCGCCAAACTCCCGTCGCTGCTGCTAGTACAGCACAGTATTACAGTGGCACGATTAGCCACATTACCTCATCAGAAAGAACTGGAGCCTGTCATGTCCAGTGCAAGCCAACACTTCTGAATCCTGCTCATTACAAACCAACTTCTTCTCTTCCAACGCTCTTCTTCTTGTCCTTTGTCGACAAGAGAATCACCGCCTTCTTCCACCAAGCCAAACGACTCTTCTCCCGCACCGCCAGACACGCAGCAGGCTTCTTCTCTAGCCACCGTCACCCCTCTTTATCAGCAGCATCTGGGTGAGGTCACGCTCGACCTAGGTGCTGGATCACCATATCCAAGATTTCGTCACAGCCCAGCCCCGGAACGCTGGCGAAGCGAAGGCTCTCTGAAGGGGAGTCTCAACAGAACCTCAAGAGAACCATGGCTGTAGGTTGATAGATGACTCTCTCCGAGAAAGGCGCGAAACTGACCGTCGGCTTCAAACCAACAGGCCGCCAAGCTTCCCGAGGTCGATCTTGCAACCCGCATGCAAGTTGATGAATCCGTCGTTGGAACTACAGAAATCGATGAGTCTCTATACAGCCGACAGCTCTATGTCTTAGGACACGAGGCCATGCGCCGCATGGGCGCCTCCAACGTCCTCGTCGTTGGTCTCAAGGGTCTCGGTGTCGAGATTGCAAAGAACATTGCCTTGGCCGGTGTCAAGAGTTTGACTGTCTACGACCCTGCCCCGGTCCAGATTGCCGATCTCTCAGCCCAGTTCTTCTTGACCCCCAAGGATGTTGGCAAGCCCAGAGATGAGGTCACGGCCCCGCGTGTCGCAGAGCTCAACGCTTATACCCCCGTCAAGGTTCACCAATCTCCCAGGTATGGCTACCAAATTCTCAGATTTTGTTTTCAGGAGAGTATAACTAACCACAAATTGCAGCATCGAGGACAACTTCGCCCAATTCGACAAGTATCAGGTTGTGGTGCTGACCAATGCGCCCATCTCGACACAAAAAGCTGTGGGCGACTACTGCCACTCCAAGGGCATCTACGTTGTCATCGTCGATACATTCGGCCTGTTTGGCTCCATCTTCTGTGATTTTGGCGATAAGTTTACCATTATCGATCAGAACGGCGAGGCCGCCTTGAGCGGTATCGTTGCTGGCATCGACGAAGAGGGTCTGGTGTCGGCACTCGATGAGACTCGCCACGGTTTAGAAGATGGCGACTACGTCACATTTTCCGAAGTTGAGGGCATGGAGGCGTTGAATGGATGCGAGCCGCGTAAGATTACGGTTAAGGGTCCGTACACCTTCTCCATTGGTGATGTGTCAGGCCTCGGACAGTACCAGCGTGGGGGAACTTATCAGCAGGTCAAGATGCCCAAGGTCGTCGATTTCAAGAGCTTCACAGCCGCCCTCAAGGAGCCAGAGTTCCTCATTTCCGACTACGCCAAGTTTGATCGACCCCAGCAGCTTCATCTTGGATTCCAAGCCCTCCATGCGTTCCAAGTTGCCAATGGACGACTTCCCAACCCCATGGACGAGAAAGACGCCATTGTCGTTCTCGAGGCCGCCAAGACGTTTGCCGCCGATGAGAAACTCGAAATCGATATTGACGAGAAGCTGCTGAAAGAGCTGAGTTTCCAGGCTCTTGGCGATCTTAGCCCCATGGCAGCACTCTTTGGCGGTATCGCTGCTCAGGAGGTTCTCAAGGCTGTGTCTGGCAAGTTCAACCCCATCCAGCAATGGATGTACTTTGATTCGCTCGAGTCCCTCCCCACTTCTACCAAGCGAAGCCCTGAGCTGTGCAAGCCCATCGGTAGCCGTTACGATGGTCAGATTGCTGTCTTTGGAACCGAATACCAGGAGAAGATTGCCAATCTCAAGCAATTCCTTGTTGGTGCCGGTGCCATTGGCTGTGAGATGCTAAAGAACTGGGCCATGATTGGCTTGGGCACAGGACCCAAGGGCAAGATTTATGTCACCGACATGGACTCCATCGAGAAGAGCAACCTCAACCGACAGTTCCTTTTCCGAGCCGCTGATGTCGGCAGCATGAAGAGCGACTGCGCCGCCAGGGCCGTGCAGCGAATGAACCCAGAGCTGGAAGGCCACATTGAGACTTTGCGAGAGCGCGTTAGTCCCGAGACTGAGCATGTCTTCAATGAGGAGTTTTGGCGTAGCCTGGATGGAGTCACCAACGCCCTGGACAATGTCGAAGCGAGAACCTACGTTGACCGAAGATGCGTCTTCTTCCGAAAGCCGCTGCTGGAGAGCGGAACTCTGGGCACCAAGGGCAACACGCAAGTTGTCCTGCCCCATTTGACAGAGTCTTACTCTTCTTCCCAAGACCCCCCGGAGAAGGAGTTCCCCATGTGCACAATCCGAAGCTTCCCCAACAAGATTGACCACACCATTGCCTGGGCCAAGGAGTACATGTTTGAGAAGTGCTTTGTCAAAGCTCCCCAGACTGTGAACCTCTATCTGACTCAGCCCAACTTCATTGAGGCCACTCTGAAGCAAGGCGGCAACCAGAAGGAAACCCTGGAGACGATCCGCAACTACCTTACCACCGAGCGGCCCCGGACCTTTGAGGACTGCATTGCCTGGGCTCGTCTCCTCTTTGAGACGGAGTTTGCAAACAAGGTCCAGCAGCTGTTGTACAACTTCCCCAAGGACTCGGTGACCTCGGGCGGCACTCCCTTCTGGTCTGGTCCGAAGAGAGCTCCAGATGCTCTCAAGTTCGACCCCAACAACCCGACTCACTTTGGATTTATCGTGGCTGCCGCGAACCTTCATGCGTTCAACTTTAACATTAAGTCACCCGGCACCGACAAGTCCATTTATTTGAAGGAACTGGAGAATGTCATTGTGCCTGATTTCACCCCCGACTCAAACGTCAAGATCCAGGCAGATGACAAGGAACCCGTAAGCCCTCTACCTTTTTAAAAGCCCAAGTATTTTGTATCTCAATAGTACTAACTATATTTTAGGATCCCAACGCCAGCAGCTTTGATGACACAGATGAGCTCACAACCCTCTCTGCCAGCCTCCCGTCGGCAAGCACTCTTGCGGGCTTCCAGCTGCAGCCTGTCGAATTCGAAAAGGACGATGACACCAACCACCACATTGATTTCATCACCGCCTGCAGCAATTTGAGGGCTGAGAACTACAAGATTGAGCCTGCTGACAGACACAAGACCAAGTTTATCGCGGGCAAGATCATCCCCGCCATCGCCACGACAACGGCCCTCGTTACTGGCTTGGTTGTCCTGGAACTCTACAAGATCATTGACGGCAAGGATGATATTGAGCAGTACAAGAACGGCTTCATCAACCTGGCTCTGCCATTCTTTGGATTCGGCGAGCCCATCGCTAGTCCCAAGGTTGAATACAAGGGGCCTGATGGCAAGGTCAAGCTGGACAAGATTTGGGACCGATTCGAGGTCGAAAACATCACGCTCAAGGAGCTTCTTGACTACTTTGAGAAGAAGGGCCTTAGCATCAGCATGCTCAGCTCTGGCGTCAGCCTGCTGTATGCAAGCTTCTTCCCTCCGTCCAAGCTCAAGGACCGCTACGCACTCAAGCTCAGCGAGCTGGTAGAGACTATTTCCAAGAAGCCCATTCCTTCTCACCAGAAGGAGCTGATCTTTGAGATGGTGGCTGAGGATCTGGACGAAGAGGATGTGGAGGTTCCGTACATTAAGGTAAATATTTGATTAGTTTTTATTGGAATTAAATAGACTCGGCGCGGTTCATAAGTAGTCACCACATGAGTAGATATTTGGAACAGAAATGAATAGCCTTTATGGATATATCAATCCCACTCTGGTGATATCAGTTTGCTTCCGTGCCTCATGCTTCAGTATGCTTTGGGCATCCGGCACTCTTTTCCTTGCGTAGCAGGGGGCCATAGTGGAAGGCAATTCTCGTGATGACTAAAGACGCAGAATGGCTGAGTGATCGAGGCGCTAACGCCCGTGGGCGCTGTTACGTCACAATTAGAAAGCGCGCTAAGTTTTGTTCCGACGAAGAGGGATTTGGAATGACGAGATGGGTGGATGCCATTGGATGTTATTAGTAACGTGGGAGCGACGCCCGAAGCTTTAGCAATGCTTAAGTCAGAACACAGTCACGTAGGCTATCGTAACCACTGGAACGCTAACGGGTTAAGCTGAAGGATCTCGAAGGTGGGCTTGAGGGGGGCGACGCTTGGCGTTTGTCGATGATACTGTGAAGAGTGCTTTGTGTATATATAGACCTTCTGGCTCCCCGAGTGGTGAGTGAGGAGAAGGCATTCAGACATTAAATGAGAGCAATTCAACAGCAGTTGAGAACCAGATCTTTTGGGGTTTTGTTCAACAATAATCACAAGCAATTTGCAACAGCATTGACATATTCGACATTGTCTAATAGTGCAACTGGGTTTGGAACTCTGCGAAAAGCAAACAGTATTACACGAGCTTTACCACAGTTTCCAATTCAAATCAGAATGGTTAGTGCTTAATGGTTTTCCCTTGCCATTAAATATTTGAATTGAATATCAATCCTAACACTTGTATCCAATAATTGCAGGCTTCCAACGAGGGCAAAATCACCGACTGGGTCAAGCCTGGCGATACAACTGGCGAGTTCAAGCGTCAAGTCAGCTCGTTCCGCAACTGGATCTCCCGCGAGGCCGGTGCCGAGTTTCCTCCCGAAAAGGGTCGGTATCATCTCTACGTCAGCTACGCCTGTCCATGGGCGCACCGAACCTTGATCACCAGAAAACTCAAGGGTCTCGACGACATTATTTCCTTCTCCGTGGTGCACTGGCATCTGGAGCAGAAGGGGTGGCGATTTGCCACCAAGGAGGACAATGATATTCCCGGCGAGAACGTTATTCCTGATCCCCTTCACGAGGGCTTTACGCATATCCGGGATGTGTACTTTGAGTCGAACAAGGACTACACTGGACGATTTACTGTTCCGGTGCTGTATGACAAGAAGACGAGGCAGATTGTCAATAATGAGAGCAGCGAGATTATCCGGATGCTGGGAACAGAGTTTGACGACTTGATTGAGGAAAAGTACCGCTCCATTGTTCTCTACCCCGAGAGCCTCAAGAGCCAGATCGAAGAGACCAACGAGTGGACGTACAACCTCATCAACAACGGCGTCTACAGGGCCGGCTTCGCCACCAGCTCGCAAGCCTACGAGACAGCCGTCGTCGCCCTGTTCGAGGCTCTCGACCGCGCAGAGAAGCATCTCGCTTCGCAGACCGAGGGGCCTTATTACTTTGGCAAGGACATCACCGAGGCAGACATCCGGCTGTACGTGACGCTGGTGCGCTTCGACCCCGTGTACGTGCAGCACTTCAAGTGCAACATTCGCGACATTCGCAGCGGGTATCCTCATCTGCATAAATGGATGCGCAATTTGTATTGGAGCCTGCCTGCGTTTAAGGAGACGACGCAGTTTGATCATATTAAGTGGCATTACACGCGCAGTCATACGCAGATCAACCCGTTCAGCATCACGCCTGTCGGGCCGCTGCCGCACATTTTGCCGCTGGAGGAGGAGGTGCCTGCGGTGGTGGCGAGAATCTAGGGAGCTATTGGAGGGGAGAAGTTGGAGGGGAGAAGTTGGAGGGGAGAAGTTGGAGGGGAGAAGTTGGAGGGTATGAATGTTTGGAAGTAGGCTATTGGGGGAAGTTTTTCGTGTAACAGGTCTTTATTAGTTGGAGTTGTGAGTGCGAGGGAAAAAAGTGTGGAGGGTACTGTATTGGGGTTCCTTTTAATTGGATGGCGATGATGAGGGTGAGGTTACCTTACCCTAGGATGATGCTTCATTGTTTGGGATTGAATTGGCACATTGGATATTAGGACGAGTGGTTATGATGAAAATGAATTATAGCGATATTTCATCTTGCTTTCAAACTACTTTACCCCGACTCTTTAATCATGACAAGGTTCCATGTGAATTTGAAAGTTGTCCTCTACATGTACTGATAAGGTCTGGAAGGTTCTTAAGTCTCAACTGAAACTCAGCTGCCCAGCTGTGGGTAAGCGCCTACAACCAACACCAAACAAAGAATGAAACAACGTGCTTCGTATTGGGCATTTTTCTTTGTTGGACGCCTTGTCCTTTGTTTGGCCTTGTCTTTGTGATAATTGATATTCAAGCACAATTGCTGCATTCCAAATTCCAGCCGTGCTGCTGCCTCTCCATTCCCACAGCGGCGACGTGCGACTTTAGGCTTCAAAGCTCCAGGCAGCCTGACCACCGCTCGCTTGCCCGCCCCCTCCACTGAAAAGCCCTGGCGTGCCACTGAAAGACGCTGCTAGCCGCCTCCGTAATCTCGTTGACTCTCCTACCTCCATGTACCGAATAATTCCCATAGTCCTTCTCCCAAATCAGGTCCCCACCAAAAACGCAATCTGCTCCCATCACCATCACCAATTTCCACCTCCTCTCCAACCGACCGCCTTTCAAATCCTCTCTCCCTCTCGAATCGTACCGAATATCGATACTCGTCCGCGCGAAAATCAACCTCTCAACAATCTCTCGCTCAGTCTTCGTGATCCAGCGTCTTCTTTTTTCCCGCCCGACCGCCCAAACCTTCCCCGCGCACGCACCGCACACGCACACGCACAACGCACGGCTGAAGCTACACTCATAATTGACCCTTTTCCCTCTTCTCCTCTCGTCTTTCGTCCCTTCTAGTGCTACTCTCTGCCAAGTCGTTTTTTCTTGTTCCTTTTTTTGCGGCGAAGTCTTTTACTCTCTTCGTTCAATCTCTTCTTCCGTCTTGCCTTTGGGTTGGTTGGCTCCAGCTGCTTGTCAAGCTCCGTGGTCGGCTCTCCCTCCTCGAAATTGCAACGCGTCCTTTATGGTCACTGCCTACACCTAACAATTATAAAAGCTCCCTTGGCCATCAAGCATCTGCTCGTGTGCGGCATCCACAACTTGCAACCCTTTGCAGAGCTCGTCCATTGACGCACGTTACATCACCCCACCAAATCGAACTACTACTACTCGATAACCCTCGTCGACGCTTAGGCTCTAATCTCCCCCCTTCCGGCTCTCGGCCGACTAGCTAAAGGGTTCAACCATTTTGTTCAGTGAGTTAGTCGAGACATTCGCCGGATGAGCGTCGCGCATTCGCCGCCTTGCTATGGCCATTCGATACACCGCAGAGCATCTGCTCTTCCTGAGGGAGTCGCCGCTATGCATCAAACCTGAGAAACTGCCTCCCGCAGAGGAATGGATGGGGTGAGCACAACTCGAGGCTCGCTGAATGGCTTCAGTGGTTGCTTTGTACTGGTATTAACATAACGCAGGGCACCCCCAGACCAGACTCGAGCGCAGAACAAACCGGTCAACGATCGACCTCGGTCCCTGGACAATCCGCTTCTTGACCAGACAAATCGCCGCCCAGGCATCAACCACACCTCGCGGACCAGTACAAGTTGGTTCCATCTTAAAATACTCGTGCTGTGGATAGCTATCTGTTGCTAACAATGTAACTCTTCAAGATCCCGATGACATTGTCTTTGCTCCTCCTCGGATGGCATTTGCTTCATCTGGCCGAGGTGGCAAGACGCTTGATGGTGAAAAACCGAACAAAGACGCCGACCCCGCAGGTCGGTTCGCCTTGCGCAATCGAAATAGCGAAGCCGACGGGGATCGTCTGCGCGCACCCAATGCTGTTCGTCGCCGCGGAGAAAACGACCTAGATAACGATGGCTGGAGCACAGTCAAGCCCCGCAAAAGCTTTGGTGCTGAAGGTGCCGAGCGTTTCCACGGCCGTATGGGTGGCAACTTTCGAGATGAGAAGAAGCCCCTGCGAGAAAACGATCGCGACGCCACTCGCGACCGCCCAACAAGACCCTTTGATGCCTTTGGTCGAGACAACAAGGAAGCTGAGAATGACACTCGAGCACGCAACGGCGCTGGCAGGAGCAAAGTGGACTCTTGGCACAAGGCAGAGTCAATGCCGACAGAGTCCCCTGCGGCCGAGCGAAAAGAACGAGACCGAACCAAGAGCTGGAGAGACCGAGATACTACTGAAACTGCGGATGACCGTACCAATGGCAGGGCACCCGACAGGCGATGGGCTCGCGACCGCGAACAGCGTGTTGAGCGTGAGCCCGAATGGTTCGACGAGCCTGCCGAGGCACTCCGCGAGGCACACACCCAGCAAGACTTCCAGAAGTGGATGGAGCAGATGAAGAAAGGTAAAGGAGGCGGTGATGCTCCAGAGCGCCCAGCTGCAGCAGCAGCGGCTCCTGAACCTGCTGCCGAGACTGAGAGGTTTCAACCTCACCAGCCTACTGCTATCGAAGTTGCCCCTGACAAATTCTTCCTTGCCTTTGGCGGTATGCAAGCACAGGGACCTCTAGAGCCCAACTCCCCACCCAGCGAAGTAAACGATGCAGCTGCCAGGCCCAAGACCGTGGGCAAGTCATCAAGGTTCACGTCCTTCTTCCACCAACCCCAAGAAGAACCACGAGGCAGAGTAGAACAGTCGACAAGCGTGCCGCCTGCACCTTCTCAGTTCCCCCCGGGACTGGGACCGCTCGCAGGTATGGCTCCTCCTCCTCAAGAAGAAGAGAAACAGGCTTTCCAGCAGCTACTGCTGAAGCTTCAGAAGCAGAGCATGAGTGCCACTCCTCCGGCTCACTCACCATTTGCTGCCCCACCACCTCAAGGAAATCATCCAGACATGTCGAAAAAGAGCAACCTCGCATCCCCAGAGCCATTCCAACAGTACGGTGGCGATAGAATCAACGGCGGCATTGGCCGCCCGCCGCCACCGCAACATGTTCAAGAAATCCTTGCACCTCGACCACAGCAACAGTCTGCTCGGCCAGACCAACTTCTCCAAGATCTCGCGGGGCACCACCAGCGTATCTCTAGCCAGGGCTCAGGAATCCCTGACCAGGCTCGCAACAACAACAATACCGAGTTTTTGATGAATCTCATGCGAATGGGGCCCAGTGCTCCGCTAAGCATGCCCCAGCCCCAGCAGCAGAAGCAAATGCCGATGCAAGAGTCGGACTTCTCGCCAAGAGAGAATCGTGGAGTGCAGCAACGCCAGATGCGCCCCCAGCCTCCTCCTGGCTTTCCCATGGAAGAGTCTTTCCACAACGCCGAACGCGATTCCCGTCTCGGCCAGCCCACTCAGATTTTGCAGCGACCTCCGCCCCCTCCTGGGCTTGACCAGATGCCACCCAGCTGGATGACCAGCGGAGGACAGATACCGCCACCACAGCAGCGAGGCCCCATGATGCCTCCTCCTGGATTGCCCGGTGGCCTAAACCGCAACGTTCCCATGCCTCACATGTTTCCTCCCAACTTCCCTCCTGGTGGCATGCCGCCTCCAGATGCAATGGCTGGCATGCCTCCACGCAATATGCCTCCGCCTCCTCCTGGCTTCTTCAACGGACCACCTCATGGATTCATGCCTCCCGGACTCGGTGGATTCAACGGACCCCCGGGACCACCCGAGCCCTTTGGTGGATCTCCGTTTGAAGCCCGTGGCATGCCCCCGGGCGCCGCTGGTCGGGGTGCTGCCTTTGGCCGGCCATAGGTTGCCGCATGATTACGATAGTGAGCTCTGCTTCTAATGGCAAATCTCAACTATCAAAAGCAGAACGGCATTCCGTGTTATAATTTGTGCAGTCCAAAAACAAACTACATTTTTATTATTATTACTAGTATGACTTTTTCTTGGAGCTATGAAGGCCGAGTTTATAGGACCCAAGGGGTTATGGGTTCTAAGGACCGCTCTTTGCTTGCAATGTCATATGATTTTGTCCTGGGAAATGCTTACGGGGGAAGTAGTCTCGGTGACGAGGAGAGACTCACAAGTGCACGGATTGCCAGATATAGGGGAAAGGAGATGTAATGCGGGCGATGAGAATGAAAATATGTTGCAAATTTGGAGTCTTGTTGAACATGTGACAGTACCTGCTTGTAGATTTTTGTTGGTGTAGCAGACACACACAATGTGGTGGTGGTACTGCTGATATCGACTCGAAGATACCCTGTGAAGTGTTGATGAAGAGAGTATTACGATTGCAGCTACGGCTGAGATGAGCAGTTTACTATTGCTGACGTTTGTGATGCTTGCCTTACTCTGTTGAATCCATGGATCTTTTTTCGCTCTGAGAATGGTTACCTCGGCGATCTGTGCTTCTGTAAATGAGCAGAGTAGATCGTATGATGGAACCTTGGCGGACTTGTCCCAAACCCAACACTGCGAGAAGTTGATCATATTCACATGCCGACGAAAGCATAATTGCAAAAGTCCATACCGTTAATCAAACAATCGAGGTTAGGTAGTTCACACCAGACGCTATTGCATGCAGCTAGAGTGCAAACGTATCGACGAATCATCAGCCACAGAACGAGTGAAACCTTATTGAATGAATGCCCAAAACCTCCTCACTACTGCCAAGCTATTTAGGTGGTACCAACACGTACGTCCGCAGTCACTCCTCTTTACTCCTCTTCTTCTTCTCTGCATCTCGTAATTCTTCTATTTCAATCACAAATCGCAAAGATGAAGCTCGCGGTGTTTAGCTCCAAACCTTACGACAAACGCTACATCGAGGCGGCTCGTAGCGCTGCGGCTGAGAGAGGTGCTGCGTCTGCTGCGACTCGTCCTGCGTCGGCGGATATCGAGATTGTTTTTCATGAATTTGCGCTGGAGGAAGATACGGTTATTCTTGCACAGGGGGCAGATGCAATTTGCGCCTTTGTCAATGACACTCTTTCGGCACCTGTGATTGAGGCTCTGGCGAAGGAGGGCGTCAAGGCGATCCTGCTGCGCTGCGCGGGCTTCAACCACGTCGATCTCGTGGCGGCCGAAAAGGCCGGCATCATGGTCGCCAACGTGCCGTCGTATTCGCCCGAGGCAGTGGCGGAATTTGCCGTTGCGCTGATCCAGACGCTGAACCGAAAGACGCACCGCGCGTATAATCGGGCGCGGGAGGGGAATTTCGCGCTGGACGGGCTGATGGGGCGGACGCTGTTTGGGAAGACGGTTGGGTTTATCGGGACGGGGAAGATTGGGGTTGCGACGGCGAGGATCATGAAGGGGTTTGGGTGTAGGATCTTGGCGTACGATCCGTTTCCTGCGGCGGCGTTTGAGGGTGTGGGTGAGTATAAGGGTCTTGATGAGGTTCTTGCTGAGTCGGACGTGATCAGCTTGCATTGCCCTTTGATGGATAGCACGAGGAGGATTATCAACGAGGAGGCGATTGCGAAGATGAAGCCTGGTGCGATGCTGATCAATACTTCCCGAGGAGGGCTTGTTGATACGAAGGCTGTGATTAGGGCTCTCAAGGCGCAGCATTTGGGGGGCGTTGCGCTGGATGTGTATGAAGGTGAGGGTTCGTTGTTTTATGATGATCATTCGGGGGAGATTATTCATGATGATGTGTTGATGCGGTTGATGACGTTTCACAATGTGATTGTGACGGGGCATCAGGCGTTTTTCACGGAGGAGGCGTTGATGGAGATTGCGGATTGTACGTTGAGGAACATTGATGAGTTTGTGGTGGAGGGGACGTGTAAGAATTCGTTGACGAAGGATTTGAAGCTGGTGAAGCGGGATTCGTTGCCGGTTCGGGGTGTGTGATGGGTTTCTGGGTTGTTACTTCAAGAGAATCTCTGGAGGAATTGCCGGCAGATTTGAGTAATGTTGAAATATTTGCTCGCTTTCAAGTTAACTTCATCTTATTGTTTGATGTTGATGTTGAGGCTTGGTGAAGCAACCTTGATTGACTTTTTCTACATTGCTCTTGCAAATTCGAGATATAATTGAAAGCATTCTGCTATTATCTCGAAGTGTCTGGGCTTTGTTGCTTCAGTCTGATAACTATAGGTGTTTGCATGTCTGCATACGGATATTCCTGTCAGTTGGTTTGACCCCTTTCACTGGAAATATCAACCTTCTAAGTACATGTAGGCGGTGGCATAATTGGTAATGGTTGACTACGCTGATAACTGCATCTTGAGTAATTCATAAAATGCGTATCTGTCATTGTATACGTGGTAAACTGCTTCTGTGCTATGCGAAATGAAGGTCCAAAAATTCATTAAATCATATCTCGTAAAATGCCCAACATCAACCCATAGTCTCAATCTCACAAGTTACTCTGCGCCATTCAGCATCTCCATCGCCGTGATCCTCTTCTCCGCCAACTGAGCCAGCCGAGCAGTCGTAACAGGCTGTCCGCTCTTCATGTTCAACAGTCGGGCACTCTTGATCAAATTCTTGATCTCACGGCCATTAAGCCTCAACTCTGCAAGTTGGTCGTAGTCTTCCTCAGAAACCTTGAATCGTGTATCGCCGCCGGCACGCTTGATGAAGTTCTGCCAGACTTGGCGGCGGGCGGTGGTGGTGAGGTCGCTGTATGGGAGGAAGAGATCGACGCGAGACTGGAAAGCGTGGTCGAGACTCGAGGCGCGGTTGGTGGTTAGGAAGAGGATACCCTGGTAGTACTCGAGCTTGGTAAGGAAGATGGAGACCAGCTCGTTGCGTGCGAGAGTGTCTTCCTTTCGAGCGCTTAGGAACACGTCTGCCTCATCGAGGAGAAGCATTGCGTTCCAGAGACGACAGAGTTCAAGAGCTCGGTCCAATGATGCTTCAACCTCATTTGGTTTGGTTCCTAGAGCGCCGGCACTCATAGCATAGAGAGGAACTCGGCCCTTCTCTGCCACTGCCTCCGCCGTATACGTCTTTCCAACGCCTGGGGGACCAAACATAAGGATAATAATGCCGCGGCCCTTGTCGGTGACAAAGTCGTCAAAGTCCGAGTTTGCAAAGTTCTTGTTGTCGATAAACGACCAAGCAAGCTCTTTCTCATCGCCAGGAAGGACCAAATTCGAGAAAGCATCATCATTCCAGACAATATCCTTCATCTTCTCCACGAGGAACAAACCCCACTCCTTGGCCTTGAGATCGAAACCGTTGACCCACGGCGTGCAAAGGAGGCACTGCTCGTCGGTAAGGGGAGTGAGATCTTCCTTGCGCTCAAGCCTCGTCTCAGAACTCTTGGCTGTGAGTTTGAGCTCGTCAATGGCAGCTTCTTCCTGGGAGGACGAGCTGTTGGTGCTTGCGTTGGAGCCGCGGCGGGGGCGGCGGACTTTGTAACCATCTTCGTCTTCGCTGGATTCGTCTGCTTTGGGCTTTTCTTCGGTGTCGAGAGGGCGGAGGTTTGGCTTGACTACCTTGCAGCTGGCATAGTAGGCAAAAGCATCGACAACAACTCGGCCGGAAGCCTAGGGGTGTGGATTATTAGAATCATGCATCAACCTGTGCCACGGATTCAAGGACTTACTGGCTCTTCTTCCTTTGCATTGCCTCTGGTGACAATCTTCCGACCTTCATACTGCATAAAGTGATAGGTCCTCAACTCCTCAAACTGACGACCGCGAGCAATCATCTTGGCCTTGATAGCATCCGGGTCGCTGTCAAAGGAAATCGGCCAGGTGGGAAGCAAATGAGCTCGGCGATAGCCGTCGTAGCCACCAATCTTGGTCTTCATCGTCGTATAACCGCATTTGTCACCATTCCAGTCGACATATTCCATGTCAATGACCCAATATGCAGGGCAGGAGTAGCTTTCTTCAACCTTGTGGTGCTTGAGAACGCGGCAAATGGCGTCCTGGCCGTACATCTTGGTCATGACAAGCTCTCCAGGAGGGAAAATCTGCCAGAGGAAGTCGAACTGAACTTTGCCCGTGAGACGAGTCTGCTCGAGAGAATTGACTGAAGGGCCAACAATGGGAAGTAGGAATTCGATCAGCTGTTGGCCAGCCTTGCTCAAATCAGGGTCCGAAGTGTTCTGGCAAAAGTCCTGGAGTCGCTGCCATCGATGGACGAGAGGTATGTAAGGAGAGCGGAAAGTCCAGTTCTCGCATTCCAAATCGAGGTCCTGATAATTTTCGAGGGCCTCCAGAAGGATCTTGCGCATGGAGGGACTGTTGATGGTGAAGGACTCGGTAATCCAAGAAGTGCCACAGTGGATAAAGCGGTGGACGATGGGCATCTGGGTCATCTGTTTCTCCAGTGCGACCTGGTCCTCTTCTTCCGAGTCAAACTGCGACCAGTGGATGAAGCTTTGCTGGTAGAGTTTTGTGACAACAGAAGACGGTTCCTCCTTGGGGACCACCAAGGCCGTGGCTGCGTCGGTAGAAGACATTGTGGATTTTGAGTGGATTGCTCTTCTTTCTCTTTGGTAGACAGAATCTGGATGAAAGAGTCCTCGTGGTTTTACATCCATTTATGGAAGATTTAGAGAGAAAGATCAAATTGTGTTTTTGTTGGCACAGTGAGGTCGATCTGAGAAGGCAAGGTCCCCACTAGCTTCAAGTGAATTGGAGTTGTTGATGTTGATTGTAAAACATTTCCAACGAAGAATTTAACAACTTTATATATCCTTCAGTTACTATAACACACTCTCAATTACACGGATAACCAACACGGATAATGATCAGAAATAGTGGAGAGTACGGCAGTTCAGCTTGCCACAAACCGAGCCGGGCCATGGCATTCCTAGGTTTTCTAGGCAGCCATCGCGATTCTGGCCAGTCGGATAACAGCACAGCTGTGAAACAAATTCTCTATACGTGTATTTCAGCCACTTCTACCGTGACTTGATCGTACTATCGCGAATCTGAGTTGATATATCACTGTCTTGGTGGTACTGAAGCCTAAACTCAGCTGTCTTGACGGATCGTGCGAGCAAATCAGGGTACAAGAAACAGATCCCTTGAGTCGGCGTTGACTCAATCTGGCAGTTACGCTATATTCAAGGTATAGTTACTGGCAAAGGTAAGCACCCTTGTTGCCTTGAGTGTATTAGGATACTATTTGATAGAATAGATATAGGGCGCGATGGGAAACCCATGCTGCATCACTAGTTACATGCAGCCAACACGAAAGGCGTTGATGCTGTTGCTGTAGCCAAACGGGTACCGGCTGCAAAGACGGCATCAAATTAACAGCGACACGCGGTTACTACGTGTCTTGATTTATCTGGTGAATCGCGTGTATCTTGAGCCAATCGAAAATGCATACTGCAGTTTCCTGGATCCAGTCGCGATGGCTATACGGGTGATTGGTTGCACAATTCTCAGTCGCGTCACTCACCGAGGAATTCCGTGTCGTGATGAATTGCCCGGTAGGCAGGGGACCAGCATTCAAAGAAGCTGAATCCATGTCTCGGCATGAGTCTTAAAAAGAAAATTATCCTCTGCGGAAAACGGACATCAAGGTTGATGCGTGGTTATAAGACGAGATTAGGCAACCGCCCGAGCTTGAAGCTATCCCAATCCCCAACCACCTCATATACAGACGTTTAACTTGAAGATCGTTATTTCCGTCGGCACTTCTCTATATTGTCATTCACGGCTCGGTACTTGATGGCATATGCAAGAATAAGCTCCCCTTGTCTTGAATTCCGGCTCCATCTAAAGGGCCCAATAAACATCCATCTCGACTGTGTCAACCACATTCACCCATCCGCGATGCATCGCCCTTCCCCACACCGTAATCACATCGCCCAGTTTGAGACTTCGCACAAATTGGCCATCGCCATCCATTTGCCCTTTGCCCTCCTCCATCGCTTGCTGCGCTTCTTTCGAGCCTGGAGCGACGACGTCCCAGCAAGTCCAAGTCACCACGTAGCTTGTGAACTCCGAAGAGGCTACTTTATTGCGCAGGATTTCTCGTGGGCCTTTCCAGGGAGAATGTCCATAGCGATACTCAGGAACACCGTTACGGCTTACTGAATTTTCCGGTTTGGGCTCGACTACTCTTAGCTTGCAGATTGGCAGCTTCTTTATATCTAGGCAGCGTTCACCTATTTAAAACGGCATTAGTACATCCAAATGACGTCTCGTTGACATTCTACATGAAAATTTGAACTTACACTCATGTTTAGCATCGAATCTCTCAATGCCTGCATCGAACCAAGTTTTGGCATCGAGAAATGGACCTGTCCTCTCGTCTGTGGTCCATCCTTGGTCGTGGCTGCGGATGCGAAAGACAATTTTCCGCACGGGATTGCTCTGCGTAGAAGCGTTTCTAATGAGTTGTTGGAAAAATTCCCGATCGTATTCTTCTTCAACAGGCAATGCAGTAATTCCTTCTGTCTGATAATATCTACGGGGAAAATCGTATTCTTCAGATCCAATGACGTCGTCTGTGAGCCCGATAGGGAATGACCGTAGCTGTAACTCAATCAGTTGAAAGAGCTGTTGATTGACCTGATCATGGACACTCACCAAGAATGTAGATCCTTGGAAATCAAATTCACCACCGCCAACTTGTGTTGCATGGATGGAACAGTTCGGCTGAACTTTGGCAGATGATCGAGCCCAATATTCTGCATAGTCCATGATGGTCCCGACAAGCTCTGGAAGAATCACAGCTTGGGCCAGCATGGCGCGCACGACCAAGACATCGCTGAGTGTCGGTTCAAAAGGCATTGCATTACTCTTCCAATGCGCCGTCAGTCAATTTTTTTTTTAATTTTTTTATTTTAAACCACAAAGGATCTTGTCTTGCTGAGTTGCGAGGCGAAATATCGAGGTTGGAGAGTTGGGCTAAGCTTGCACTGATGTCATTTAATTTATTTATAGCCTTGTTTCAGTATCATCGCAATCACATGCAACAAATCAGAGTCAAGCACAACACATGTACCAGTACCTATGCATGGAACACAAGAGAATCAGGGCTCAAGGAAGGTGTCATAAAGTACTTTATTATTACATATATGTACGTGAATAATATAATCGAATGAATGTGTCTAGGTATGTTTGCACGCTACTCTCCATATACTTGTTCATATAAACTGACGAAATTCTCGTGGCCTCTACGACCTATTGATAGTATGGTCGAACTGGAGGACAGCATCGGCAAAGTACCACGTAGATGGTACCGTCGAAGTAATAGGGAGCCCAACCTTCAGCTGGCAGCTGTTCAACTGATTTATCGTCGATACGCTGTTTGTAACAGGGGTGTTGATAATGCCTGTGCTTGTAAAGTACGCACCGGGACCTGATGTCGCCTGGTTGAAGCTCGGGACATCAAGAGATGTCGAACCGCAGACAATCGAGGCCATGACTCTGCTCTTCCAGCTTCTGTCGGTAGAAGTGGTTGCGATCATGAAAGAAAGTTGGTATGCAGACTTCACCTGTAGTTTGAAGGGAGCGCTAAGGACGGTAAGTGATGCAGTATTGCGGATGTTTGTGGCATGGAAAGCGTTCAGTTCGCCGTCGGGGCTGTTTGCATTGCTCACGCCGATGCTTGTCCACGCGCCGGAGCTCAACGAGGTTGCCCATGGGCTCAGACCGGCCGAGAAATCACCGTTGGGGATGAGGTTGACTGGCGTGGGGGTCACAGTGACGGTTGTGGTCGTAGTAGTAGTGGCCGTGACAGTGGTTGCGGCAGTAGCTGTGACAGTGGCCGTCACGGTGGCCGTCACGACGCTCGTAACAGTAGCTGTAACTGTGTTTGTGACAGTGGCAGTGACGGTGTTTGTAACGGTGTTGGTGATGGTGTTTGTCAGGGTGTTTGTAACAGCATCTGTGATAATGTCTGTGACAATGGCTGTGGCAGTTGCAACACCGCTGTCAAGTTCTGTCGCCACAGTTTGCCATGCTGGTGCTGTAACGCCAGGTGTAATGACCAAGGTCGAAGTCTATGCTAGTTAGCATCATCTCTAATGAATAAGATGAAAGTATTGGGAACAGGTGGTCATACCACTGTGACAGTCGCAGCAGGAACTGTCTGAGAGACTGTGACCGTCTTGGGCGGCACATTGATACAATCACAAGCGGCAGTGATGCGCTCAGGAGAGTAGACGAAGCACTTGGTGACCATACACTTGGGCTGCCCAGGCTTTCCACGCTTGAACGGAGCATGGGTAGTGACAGGCGGCGGCGGCGCCTGCTGCTGACCACTAGTGACAGTTGCTGTTGCTGTCACGGTCTGAGTTGTAGTCTGAGTTGCGGTCTGAGTGGCAGTCTGGGTTGCAGTTTGAGTTGCAGTCTGAGTGTCTGTCTCAGTGGCAGTCTGGGTTTCTGTCTCGGTAACAGTGACAACGTCTGTCTCAATCGCAGTCGCAATTGCAGTAACGATAGCAGTCTGGATGGAAGTCTCAAAGTCCGTTTCGATATCTGTTTCTGTGGAAATTGGGAATGTGGCCGTATAAACGGTTGTTGTAGAGCTGAGGAAGTCGGTCGTGGCAGCTGCGGTGCTGGTAACCCACTGAGTTGATGTTCTATCTACAATGTTAATGCCCTGATTCTTACATGATTCTTATATCAGACATGTCAAACAAAGACTTACACCGTAGGCTCTGCTACTGTGACAGTTTGTGTAGCCGGAGCGAGAGCAGAGCAATACGCAGAAGCCGAATGAGAGTACTCTCTGCTAACGAAACACTTGTACAGACTGTCATCTCTGCAAGCGTTCCGCTCGATGAGCTCCACTGGAGTTGCGGCCACACCGGCGACAAGGCCAAGCGCGCCAACAATGATCTTGTTCATCATATTGACTTTTGAAATAGAAACGAAAACTGAAAAGAATGTCAAGGTACCGATGAATGAGAGATCACTCATGCCTTGGGGAGAAGAGTTTGTATCGGAACGCCATTTACGGCTTATAAAGGGAATCATCTCACGATGGAAAACACTAGTTTCTTCATCTCCTGAAGTCTGTCAGAGCCCCATTGCTCTATTGAATTTGGGCTGATGGGTAGCTGGCTTGACGTTACCCACTAGCAACGATTTGATCGAATCTTCAAGAGAAAGACCCCTGTAAACTGTTGGACGGGATCCATTTTGCTGTCAGTGTCCCTGAATAGTGCCGCAAACTATTTGAACTAGCGGACACTAGTTTTCTTCAGCTCGTCTGTGTTCCTGGCTCTGTCAGGGCTGTCGATGGAAATAGTCATTTAGGCCAATGGATCTTGATCTATTTGCGCCAAAGTGGAGAGGTAATCTCGGAAATAGCCACTGGCGCTTGGACATCGTAAGACCAGACCAACAGTTTGGAAACGTCAAGACACAGAATTCTTGCCCAGCATAGGAGAAGAATGAACATGCACGAGTAATGCTCATTGTGTGCTCTTCCAAGATCGAAGAGTAGCTCGTCTTGTCATCGCAAACATGATTCTTTAACGCAATCAACCAGATGCATATATATATGCTTAAACAATTTCATGAGTCATGCGACTGGCAAGCTGTTGTATTTATATGCCTGAGACTCTTTAAACTCGTGTAGCCCCTGGAATACATGTACACATGCAACCATTACAAGAGTAGTCATCCGTTTAAGACTGGTGGGAGGGACCTCTTGGGGAGAAGCTCTTCCAAACTCACTTCACGATATTTCGACCTCACCTGGGGGTCTGCGTGTTGATATTGCAAATGCGGGGATACAGCGCCGTTATGCGACCCAACAGCAGTAATCCCGGTCCCTCCGCACGTAGTATTAGGTCATGATAGAGTCTATTTGTGTATGTGATCACTCTCGTAGCCCACCTAAATATCGGGTTAAATACATGACGGAAGACAACAACAAGGCTTACTGAATTGGCAAGCCTTCAGGCCAACCTTCCAGTTTATCTAACGTACTATTACCCCATAATTCAGTGTAACTACCAATAATAAAAGGGGCTCATATTTAGTAGACGTTCACAATGTGTCTTCCAATCAAACTTATATCTTAAATGTTTATATACGGGCTTGAACGGTGTGAGGCTGATGAAGTGAGTAGCCTCTCGTTGCAGCAGCCGGTGCATATTCACAGCATTTTAAAACCTTCGAAGGCCTTCAAACGCTAATTGCAGAGAATACACTCACAGAAGACTACCTTTAGCGTCGTCTGACCTGAGCAACTCATCTTCACGGCGATTTAACCCTCTCACAGGCTTCATGTTCTCCGAAAAGTAGTAGAGGAAGTTTCTCCCAAAGTTGTTATCTTCGCCAGAATGTACCAAATTGAGGAGAATGCTTAGGTTACCTGGAAGAACTAACCCATTCAATTTACCTCAACTGCAACTGGCATAATGCCAAATTTGTGCCAAGCAAAAGACCACTAATAAGCCTAATCTACATAGATTGGCATGTTGCGTCAACTTCACATACAAATTCGGTAATTAAGGCCGTCTTCAACATAATACGCTATGTTTATGATCCGTATCAGACATTAGAAACTAACAACATATGTTGTACGAAGCTCCCAGAGATACTGCAACTCGCGAGTGACTACAGGGGCCTGTGCCCCCATTCCAGACAGCATTAGAGCAACTCCAATACTATTATAGTCTCTCTAAATAATGCATGAATTACATATCACGGCATCCTAAGTGAAAGTCTTAATCTTTCCTTCGCTTCGAGTGGCAATCTCTGTAGATTGCACAATTGTAAACTTGCCGTCGTCTCCCTTGCGTATATCTGCAATCATAACAACAGAGCCGGTTTGCTTTTCTCCAGTCTTCTTATCATTGTACATAAGTTCTCCTTCATAAGCAATGGAACCACCCCCTCCAGGAGCTTCCCACACTTTAAGCTGCTTTTGGCTGATGAGGGTCAGGTCATGGGCAGCACGAGTGCCCGTGATATACTCAAAGTATACTTGGCGAGGGACGTGATCATGATTAATTCTGATATGACGTTACAGTCAGCAACTACGGAGCAATTACATATATGCAGCACCAGATAAGACGGGGAGTACAACTTACTTGATGGTCACGTCCTTTGCCATACGGCTCTCAAACGTGTTAACTGCAAGCTCATCATCTGGTTGGAACAGAAGGTTGTGCCAATATTCTGATAGCCATTCATATAATGGACTATTTTCGATTTCATGAGAAGTCGCCATAGTTTATTCGTTGTGATTATTGCTAGTGAGAAGCTCAGAAAAGAGAGGGGGGAAGTGTAATATAAGTACTGGACAGAATAACTAGGCATGGAGACATCGCCGCTAAAGGCAAGAGTTGTATTACCAAAAAAGGCAATACATATTACCAAACACACATATCTGACACCCTTTTGTCTATTTTATCCACTATAAGCTGACAATGTTCTTATGCACAATACCCAAGCGAAGTTTATTTAACGCGCCTCTAAGAACGTCTGGTTCAATACTAGCCCGCAACTAGAAAAAGTAAACAGCACCAAATTTCTCAACGAAGATAAGCTGGAAACTATCCCCAGATTTCCCTATTCTGGGTAAATATATAATGGGGAAAGATTTCCAGGCATAATCTATATAAGACTATTTGTAGTCTCAGACAGCTGGGGAAGACTTGACATGAGGAGTTGTAATACCGCATAAATAGTATTAATAACCGTCTTCAATACCTCGCAGCGATGTTATGCTGTTCTTTTTTTTCTGATCTCTTTGTCTGACATCAGTGTCTCCAAGTAACATACGGCGTAGCACGAACCTGATCTCACGATTCTCAACAATACACCAACCAGAACAACAAGGCTTCTTGCTAGTACAGCGAATCCGACATGCTCGCATAATTTGTGTGTCTGATAAATATTTGAAGCACTAATTATAGGGCGAGGACGACTGCAAATTATCGTACCGTTGATTTGGTCCACCTACCTGAGATATCGCACAATCTGGAAGCATTGGACCCAGCATATATGCCTGCGATTTATATCAGCCACATGCCATTTCAAGCAGCAAATACAAGTTTTTAATGGTCCCGTGTTATCAAATTTGGTGGGAGCCATCGTTAACACATTCCATAGAGGCCTCCGTGATCACATAAAAGAACTTGGTTAGGTGTCCAACCCCAGATAACACTCTACTGCTAATAGAGACACATGTCACTTCGGCTTTGCCTAATTTGAGCTTAGAATGGAAATGCTGGTTCAAAATATTTCTCGACTCATCCAACATAGGAATTCCGTGCTGAGCTAATGCCGGACTAGGCTGCGGGGTTCTCTCAAATCCTCTGCTGATAGAGAGTGTAACGCGCGTTCGGAGGTTGAGAACAGATTGCAATATCGCCGCCATCCACATATATGACAACATCTTCCCCGAAGTATATATATAGCGATATTTAAACCGGACTTTGTCTGCGGCTGCATCTTTCTCTCAGGTCTTATTAATCTCGTTAAAATGGCTACCTATACTCTTGCTCCAGTTAGCCTCAGCGACAGTGAAGATTTGAGTCGAAACAATATATCAGCTTTTTGGCAAAATCCCAATTGGGTCTTAGCATGGAAACACAGTACGCTGGAGAAGCAGATTGATATAACTACCAAACGCTACCCGCGTAGACTGATAAGTGATCACGCAACTGCCCGACATCAGAAAGCTATTGATCCTCAAACTGGACGGCTCGTGGGATATGCTCGCTGGGTCCTGCCTGATTCATATGCTACAACTGCAGACGGTGAGCCAACTTGGCCAGAGGCTTTGGGCCCAGTAGTATCGTCAGAGGAAGCAGAAGAGATCAAACGGATCGCTGAGGCTACTCCGTTGAATGCGAACAACGAAACGGACCCTCTTGACAACAATGTTACAAAAATGAAGAACGAGGTTCTGGAAGGGAAGACCTTTTTTGGTGGGTAAGCAAGATGATTGGAATATGGGAGAGATACTGAATCGTTACGAATGATAGTGCTTGAATATTTGGCTGTCCATCCCGAAAACCAAGGAAAAGGAATCGCTACACTATTGGTGCAGAGCGGTATGAAGGAGGCAGAAAAGCTGGGACTGGATATTTTTGTTCTTGCGTTTCAACATGGGTGGGGAGTATATGGCCGACTTGGATTCAGTGTTGAGCGAGAACTTATCCAAGATGATTCCATGTACGGAGGCGACGGTCACTACGGAGTTCGGTGTATGATATATAAACAACCTCCGAAGACCGAATAATTTGACGAGCAGAAGTCGTTATAACTATGAGTAGATAGAAGCCCTAGATATAGTTTAGTTTTATATAAGGAATAGAGGAGTGTTGAGCTACTTGAACTAAGATGTAGTGGATTCCATGCATACTAAAATATCGAGACTATTTCTCCAGCAGAGTTGTATGTTGACATCAGCATTGGCACTATTTCCCTTACTCGCCCTAATACCTACCCTATTTATTTGATGTTGAAATAGAGGTGCGTGTATAGAAGTGGGAACTGTAGTATTACCAAGTCCTGTAGCTGTTAGGCCTAGTCCCTCGACAATATGTACTACACTGTACTATTATACATGTTGATACACGACTTGATCAAAACATCATTTACATATATTTTTCAGTGAGTTTGTTATTTATTCTGGCTTGATTGGGATGTATCGTTCAATTTCGCATATCAGGAAGAATATTAATCCTTTCCGAAATAGACCATCCCTATTTGATCATTATACTCGACGCCTCCTATTAGCATATAAGCGCTAGAGTATTCACGACACCGCAAACTCAATGAACTTTGAGGCTTCATCTAACAATTCTCCAGGAATGTTGAGTATTCCACACTAATTCTTTAAATGAAAAATTACTGTACACATATGCCGGCTCATCTAGACTCCTCATTTAATCCAGATTGGCTCTCTTCTCTTGGCCATGGTTAACATTCCGGGTACATCTAAACGCTGCAAACAGTGTAGCGTGCGCCGAGTTAAGGTGCGCTCTTCTTCTCCAATTTAACGCAACATTCACGCAGATGTCCATTTCGATTTCACAATTATCTAACGTGCACAAGTGTGACCTTGGGCAACCGAGTTGCACAAGATGCCTTAAAAGTGGTATCAAGTGTAGCGGCCCAACAGCGGGATCGGTGTTTGTTCACCGAGATGTAAATAATATCCACCGGGTGTCGGATAGGAAAATGTTGAGCCACGCATTCCAAAACCGGCATTTGGACATCACAACACTACCTACAGCAACTATCAAAGAATTGCATGGTAGTGCTCAATCCAATAAACTGATAGCCCCCATTTCAATACCTTCCTCTCTGGGCTGCTCTATGGATCTATATCGTTCTGCTGTGGCTGATCTCTGGATTGTGACGTGCCACCCGGCTACTATTCCTATCGATCAGAATGTTGAATCGCCAATGTCGAGTAGCGCACGAGAAATTCTCCCACTCGCATTTGGAAGCAAGACTCTGGATTCTGCCCTTTTTGCTGTCGCTACAATGTTCATGGGAAAGCTAAGGAGTGATGACAAATTGCAAGGTCTTGCCTTGGCAGCCTATCCTCCAGCACTCAGTCGATTTCGCTCCGAGCTGGCGCTGGGTTTCGGACCCAAGACAAACCAGACAAATAAAACTGTTCGTGCAATAGCGATTGCACTAACTTTACTCTTTTACGAGGTGTGTATCCTACAGTTCACGAGGTCAAAGCCTCACCTTAACCCACGCACTGACAAGGACCTAGTGGTTGGCCAACGGTTCGAAGGGAGAGGGATATCGTTTTCACCTCAATGGGGCCCTTGATCTTATCAAAAACTCAGGCCCAGAAGCCTTAGAATCTCCCATTACGAAAGCGGCGTACACAGATCTTCGGTGTGGGGCCGTAAGTTGATACCTCGATTGACCTCAGTTCAGTTATGACGAGATACTAATACTCTTGTCGCGCAGTTAGGCGAGGCATTAAAAAGTCGTAAAGCGACATTTCTTGCTTCAGATCAGTGGTTCACTATTACAAACAAATTATCAATTAAAAACCATCGGCAACTGCTGTTGGACATTGTTGCTCATATACCCGGTCTCCTTGAGCGCGGTGACCAGTTAAAATTGCTTGGTCCAATAGAGCTCAAGGATACCATAAATCTCGGCGCAACAGATAAATGTTGTCACCAAAGCGCTCACTCTCTTCAAATTATCGACTACTTTGGAGATTGTGATTCAATAATTCGGAAGCTTCACTGTTGGCTACGATCCTTAGAGGAATCTGAGGGGGGCCGCGTCTGGTGGTACTCGCATGAGGCAAATCCGGATGAAACCGCCAACAACGTCACGCAGAAAAGTCAAATGAGGATATTTACTCTTCGGCGATACATTTCTCAAACCCTTGGATTCCGGGTGTTGTCATCTACTACTGGTCCAGCTTATTGGAACTTTCAAGCACAATCCTCGAGGTGCGCCAGTTGATGAATCACAACTCGCCCTACGCACCCTGCCTCGGAGTATTGAGTGCCGATTCACCATCATTATTCATTCGCCTTGAAACTGTGAATGAATTCGCGATACACCTTTGCCAGACCGTGATTCACCTCAGCTCGACACTGGAAGGCTGCACGATGTCACACATTCCCGCAGAACTAGCGGAACAGTACTTTACACGCCTACTTTCCGCCAATCATGAAAGTCTTTTACAGAAAGATGCAGAGTATTTGAAGAATAAGGAAAAGGCATATATTGGCTTACAGCTCTGTAGGAAGGGACTGGACATATTGCGCTCTACCGTTAGAACCTGATTTACACCTATAGAAATCATGAAACGGATATTTCTGTATTTTATCCCAGGACTAAGATAAGACTTTTGAAGCAACTACACACGCACGTAAAATGCTGTATGTAAATTGACTATTTGACGGAGGGAATACGCGGGGAGTGAATCGAGAATTTATTGTTTTTTTTATACACCCCTGTTTACAATATTCCTCGCCATTGCCTAATTCTTGTCATTTGGCACGAGGAACAATAGTTATATGAGAGCACGTGTTCTTAGGCGACGAGGAAGTATATGTCTTAGCCATCGAGAGTGTAATAGAGGAGAATTTTATTTGCAAATGCTAGGACTATATATACTTAAAGAACTGGATCCTGTGTCTGGCCACAACATCTGGCTTCACATCTAGTCCGAAGACAGAGGTAGCCAGTCAGCCAATTCACGACCAATCGTATGCGGGTGATCTTCTTGTACATAATGAATCCCCTCTCCCAAATACACGACCTTTGCGTTCTTCAATTTTTGCGCAAGCTCCTCCGCTTTTGCCTCCCAGACAAGTCCTCCAGGTTTGGCCCAGAAGAGTAGTTTCGGCTTGTCACTGGCAAATAACCATTCCATGTACTTCTTTGCATAGGACCATGTATTTTCAGGTTGGCCCTCGACAGGAAGCTCGTTGGGAAGTCGATAAATTGGCTCACGCCATTCGGGCTGAAGAAAAGGTTTGCAGTATGCGTTCATTTCCTCATCGGTCAATGGCCGCACCACGCCGCTGGGAAGAATATGCTCGATAAAGACATTCTGATCGATTAACAGGCTTCTGCCGACTCGAGTATCTGGGTCTCGAAACTTCTTCCAGTTTTCCACCATAACAGGTGGTAAGTCGCTCCAATTCTCTATGGGGTGGATAAATTCCATGAACGCAATACCGGCAAGGCGGTGCTCATTTCTGCGAGCCCAGTTGAACCCGAGGGCTGATCCCCAGTCGTGAATGACCAAGTTTATTGCTTGGGTTGGCAAGACAGTGTCTAGAAAGGCGTCGATGTACCGCTGATGGTCCTCGAAAAAATATGCCCCAGGGACCTTGTCAGAATCTCCAAATCCAATTAAGTCTGGGGCAATGCAACGGCCTTTTGCAGCCGCATACGGAATGATATTTCGCCATAGATAGGAAGACGTAGGGACACCGTGCAAAAACACGGTGACTGCTGAGTTTTGATCAGAGGTTCCTACGTCAACATATGCCATTTGAGAGCCCAGAATCTGTACTTTCTTCTTCTCAAAGGGGAAATCCCCTGAAATGGCTTTTGGGACTTCGGTCATTGTGGAAAAGGAGAGAAATGCGGGTGTAGTTGTGGTTGTGCTTGAATAGAGGAGGAACTGCCAAGAAGTATATGGCGTTTGGCTGATTTGGGATTGACTTATATACAAATGGAGACATTTTGGAGGGTGTACCTTTAAATTGAGATCCAATCTTACAAATCAACTTGAGTGCATTATGTTCAGTGAAAAGTATTGTTGATGCCGCAGCCATAAGTTCACGAAATCACTTAATACACAGTTCTCAGACTTGGTTATCCAAGGGGTATTACTTCGTGGGAAGAGCGGCCCCGCAGTTTAGAAACCTCGTCGCTACTTCTACTTCGAGACTAGTTATCCCGTGTGGCGAGTTGGCTCGGATTTAGAAGTGTCCGTAGGATTGGGACAAAGAGGCATTGACTTTAACTCGCATTAGGAAGCGTTACATAACTTCGCTGCTATTTCTGGATTTGTCTTGGCTTTAGATTGGGCACAACTCGATCAAGACCTTAAGCCGAGGTATTGTCGTGGGTCGAGTTGACGATTGCCGCTACTATGGCCCGGCGTAAGAAGCGCCACATATTGCTTCAGCAATTGTATTCTTCTATAATTCTAATCAATCCAAAAGTGGAAGTCGCAGCGAATGGAGACTGCATAATGATATGAGTCAACTATGATGAATTTTGAGAGTATTCTATTAAGAGGAGTCGCATTGAAGTCTAGGAGGTCATGACGCCTGTGTTGCATTTATAAGCTGTTGGTCGAACAAAATGTATAAGTTGTCGAGTTTGCGCTCTTGACTGATCCAGATTGTAAATGAGAAACATAAACACTAATATCGTTCTCTAAAGAATAACTTTTAACAACGCGAAGATGTCCATAACAGTGGAAGATTTGATGCAGTTTGTGTACCCAACACATGGACATTTCCTTCATCTAACCGGATTGCTAGGCAATGCTTTACAGTTCATACAGCTGATCAATACGACAAATTTGTTCAAAAACATGACATCTCTTCCGTGAGAGAAGAGATTCCTGGAGGTGGCTCAGCGTTATGGTTCGGCTCGCCTTCAGCCAAGAGAGTGATAGCACACATGCATGGTGGTGGATTGGTCATGTATGCATCTACTTTCCATTTTGGCTTGGCCTACGAAATGTATAAAGCTGCGATTGCAAGCGGCGATGATGTTGCTCTTGCTGTGCTTGCTTACGGTGAGTGTTCAGGATATCCTCATATCTGCGTTGGTTTTCTAACTGTGTCAGACACATGCCCAAGTGCTCCCTATCCGACGCAGCTACGCCAACTGGTCGCATTCGTCACTCACCTTATGCACGGTCGAGATTCGAAAGATGTTAGTCACTACCCATCATACTCTCGTCTTTATGCTAACTTGTTGGACATCTGTAGATCGATTTGTATGGAGATAGTGCTGGTGGATTACTGATCCTCTCTCTTCTCCTTCACGCCGTGAATCCACACCCCAAGATCACCCCACTCTCCATCCCGTCAGGCCATCGCCTAGGAAGGATCTTGATGATATCTCCCACCACGCCAATGGTTACGCCAGCTATGACCACGAGTAAAAATCTTGGTCGCGATTTGGTTGGTGTGGATGAGGTAGCTCAAATGTGGAACGTTATTGAAGGTAATCGTGACCCTGATGTTGAGCTGATCAACCCATGGTTTACTCCATTGTCAGTGCTGCATGAGGACTGGTTTGAAGCTTTACCGGCGGGAGCGATCACCATCGTTTCGGGCGGATTGGAGATATTCGAGGAGGACATCGCCAAACTTGCTCAAATAATCAAGGTGAGAATCAACATACCCATTCAACTGCTCTATATTACAAAGCATAAGGACTAATGCAAGACAGAATAAACATCAAGGTCCAGTCGACATTCTCGTAGACCCAAATGTTGGTCATATTGCCTTTCTCAAAGAAGGTATAATGGGCATCCCACCATCAGAGTATACAAACCGCGTGATGGAATGGGCTAAATTACGAGAATAGTACGGAATTTGAGAACGCAAGCAAGATATCTTCTCGGCGTGTCAGTAACGTTAGGCTACTAGTTGTCAATAATAAAACATATGTTCACGATATCATAATTGCTAACTTTTTTTCTTTTTATTTTTCTTCTATTCGTTCTATACTTGAATTCCTTGATTGCGAATACTTGTGCAAATGTACCTACAATGCGGATAATCATAATTCTCGAAGCAGGCCGGGATCTTAGACGACGTTAGTTTTTGACCACCAGCTAGATTAAATGCTGAGGTTATGTATAGCGAGAGACGGAGCTACTGCGGCTCCACGGCTTTTTAACCTCAATTGATGTCTGTATGGCAGCTGCTCAGGACGTTGTCGTCATGCCAATCCATGTCATCCCCTGCATCTACTAGGCTGGCAAGCTGATTCTTGGACTTCTGCTGGGATCCCATTTCCTAGATTATAGTTAATAAAAATTGAGACAACAAATAAGAATCATAACGAACCTCTTCAACTGTATCTTTGATCATGTAGCGCGTCACGTGGACATTTTTCTCCTGTCCAAGCCGAATTGCGCGCGCAATGGCCTGACTCTCTACAGCAGGGTTCCATTGCAACTCAACGATGAAGATGCGATTCGCACAAGTTATGTTCAGCCTAGAAGTCAGTTAGTGTTGTATATACCAAGGCCAGCAGTGAAAGAGACGTTTAACGTACCCAAACCCGCCAGTTCCAGTTGTCATAATGAGTACTGGCTTCATTTTATCATTCTTAAACTGCACGAGCTTGTCTTTTCTTTCCTTAAGCGAGCAGTTACCATCAATATCAAGGTATGGAATATTAGCTCTGTCAAGATATTTCCGAAGAAGCTGTAGTGTCCGAGTCCAACATGAAAATATGATACTATGCAGGTTAGACTTGAATATCTGGTAAGTAATGGATAAAATTACCTTTTGGACTCCCATAGATCGTGTTGGACATCCTCAATCAACGCGTTCATCTTTGTTGAATAGCCATCTTTATTAAAATCAAAATAATCATCACCGTCTCCAGCCTTATCTTTCGGGGGGCAGTTTGGAACACTGTCATCGTCTATCATTGCACCGCTCTCAACCATGGCATGTCTCAGCCGGCTCATGCACACGGGGCAATGTTGAGCTTGCCCTCTATCATTCGGTGTATTCGATTGTTCGATGCAATCAGAGCATAGGACATGAGCGCATTGCTCATAAATGCTATGGTTTAACCGACTAGATCCAAGGATTGGCATTGGCATTTCGCAACCAGCACACGTAATCTCGCTGTTTTCACCAACGGCTGAGATGAGGGCCTCGCGTGCATCTCGGTAGCTGCGTCGGTCCCAAGAGAAAGGTTGCTGCCAAGTTCCATGATTGCACAAAAGACGCATTTGTAAGTTGATTTGGAAGGTTCCGAATTTGGAGTTCTGCTCAGCCTCTCCAACACGATGAAGGATCTTGCGGCGCAGAATTTTCATCGTATTCTCGTATTGCTTGCGTTCCTCCACAGAGAAACTCAACTTGCGCACCGTTTTACTTAATGGAGGCAATTGAATTATTTCTTTTGTGCGACGCAAACAGAACGCTTGAAAGAGCAGAATAAGGCGGTCCTTGGCCAATGTTGGCGACTCATTCTCGGGAATCTGCTCAAAAGGAACCTCTATGAACTTCCGAAAGGCAGCCGCCTTGGTAAAAAACTCGGCACGTATGAATGCGAAAAGAGTACCAATGTCGGCGAGCTTGTTTTGAATAGGCGTTCCTGTAAGACACCACCTTGAATTGGCGTGTATCGCGTCGCATGCGCGGTAGAATGCTGTAGCCCGACGCCGAATTATATGCGCTATCTACTATTAGAAATGGTAAAGAAACAGGAAAGGGGCCGGATGAAGCCTTACCTTCATCAAGTACGACTCTAAACCAGTCGATACAATGAAGGAGAGATGGTTTCGATTTGATTTGGAATTCAGCAGTGAGGGTACTATATGTAGTCACAACAATGTCTGAATCTGCAATCTGCTCATTATCTTTTGGTCGATCAGAGCCGTGATACTTGATTACTTTGACACCGTGTTCCAAATAACTATGAAGCTGGTTAACAGGCATTGGATAATTGGGTCAAAACAGCCCTACTCTGTTATCTCATTCATCCAGTTGTATATAAGAACTAGCAAGGTCAACTTTTGTCATAACTTGTTGGAAAGATTTGCGAGAGTGTTGATGTTAGAGCAACTTACGAGCGGAGGGGACAATCACAAGTGTTGAGCGCGAGCGCTTAATAGTCTCGTCGACTTTGGCACCGTTGTCTTGTTGTTCAGCCCATTCTTTACCATTATCAAGAGTCCTCATTATCAGCGTTAGCATGGACAGTGTTTTGCCCATACCCATCTCATCGGCCAGGATGCCGCCCCCTCTTTCGATCGGTTGTATGCCGGTCCTGATCTTAGCTCTGGTAATTTTATGACGATATCTAGCGTTGTCAAAGTTAAATCTTGTCTTCAATATGCGCTGATGGTAGCATACTCAGTATTCCCTCCTTCCATGGGTATTGACTCCCAGAGCCTATACCTGTCGGTGATACGACCAGACTCCCTCTCTAGCATGAAACTCAGCGCTTCTTTTTGATGCCTATGATGGTAAGTAAATATTAATCAAAATTTATCATAGGGATATTGTAAGATCACCTTTCAAGCGTTTGAACCACTCTGTCTCCGCCGTCTGCCTCTTCAATCTCTCTCGTGTTAATAGACTTATAGACCTCTTCCAGCATATTTTGCAATCGCGTTTCCCTTTTTTTCCTGCTGGAAGAGCCCTCTCTATGAGCCGGTGAAATAGGTTGCTTAGGTTGGAGTTGAACACCGTTCATCTTGAGCCGCAAGAAATGTGGATTATCGTATATCACGTCGCATCTCATGTTACTAGGCTTCTGCAACCACAGCTTGCCGGATGATAAGTCATCGCCAATTTTCATTGCAGCCGATTGTGGCCCGTAAACATTGATGTCAACTTTAACAAGAGCTTCAGAGGGCCGATTAGCACGTCCAATGATGTCCATTAAATAAGATATAGACACGATAGGCTCAAAATCGACACCAGATGACTGATTGCCTAATAGCGACGAAAGGGTGCCACCAACGATGGAGCGCAACTGGCCAAAATCTTCGCCAGTATCGCTAAAACGTAGAATGACATGATTTTCGCGCTTTTCAAGCTTGAATCGCTCGTGTCCGTCATCACGCTTGTCCAGTTTTGAGTATATAGTTTGCATGTCGCCAAGTAGTTTGACTTCAACGTCGTGTAGCTAAAATAGGTAGACAGCGCCTCTCACATTAGAGGCTACAGTACCCTTGTGACAAAGATTGTGATGACTTACCATTCCGTAGCATATTGTTTCATTGTTGGCTACTTCCTTGTTGGCTACTTCCTTGTTGGCTACTTGTGTGTTAAACGTTGGAACAACGTCCTCAATTCTTGATTGGTATGCTTCAGATGCCACAGACGGCGAGTGAGAAACCTCTTGGGACGAAAATGGCCCTAATGGAGACAAATCCGAGCCTGATGACAACACCTCATTGCTCCAATCAGTGAGTTGGTCGTCCAAAAAGTCCAGGCCATTAAAATTCATTGACGACATTGAAGTCACAAGGTTTGGATCGACTAGAATGTTGCTAAGGTACGCTTCTGGTGAAGACTCCGCCTGTTGGATAATCGGGACATCGCTAAAACAGTCAGTAATGCTTGTAGGAATTACTGCTTTGTTATGTACCTCATCGGATTTATGAAACTTGCCCCGAGGTATTGACTCTGTCTCATTGAATCGTGAAATCCGTCATATTCGAGCATTTCTTGCGCATACGGTTGTTGTGGCTCCACACTGGATGTGAAAAAGGTTTCATCATCCAACTCTCTGACTGGATCAAACCGTCGCTTCAAAGGATTTGACATTGTGATTACCCAATTGTCTGTAAAGTAGTGGCGGAAAAATCTAGGAATATCTGTAGAAAGTTTGCCCTTTCCATGGTTGCTTCTAATAAGAGGAATAGTTGTCGACGTGGCCAAGATGGGCATTGTTTTTTCATCCTGTAAGGCAATCACGAGGCGGACAGTAGAATGGCAAGGCGGACGCGTTTCATCACCGAAAATGAGGCTGAAGCTGGTGCGCGCAACTCTACTGGCGGAACGCGTTAGCAAGGCAATCTGATGTATCCCTATTCCGTGCTGCCTATTTGCTGCCGTCCACGAATCGCGTCCGTCCAACGTGGCTTAGACGCATGCTGCATAGGTGTAAGCTTCAACCATCCATGTAAATGCCAACACCATCTTTCTCGGAGGAGGCAACCGAAAGTGTTGGGCGGCAAGGCCGAATTTACCAAATTAAATTGTTACAAAAGTAGAGTAGCAGAAGTACTGAGGCAAATCGACTATGTGTCTGGAATATGTATGTGTGTTTAAATAAAGTAAGCGTACAGCCGATCTGTTGCCTGGCCTCCTCACTCGGGTTTTGTAAAATTCGGCGAAAAAATAATACTATTTTATATCTTTAAAATTATTACAGGCGTCATGGAACCAACCACACTTCCATCGAGGTCGGCAACGACAGCGCCAGTCAGACGAAAGAGGCGGCGGTCTGAGTCCGACAGCAACACTGACCAGGGTAACAAATCTCAATCAAGAAGATCTCGGCGACGGTTAGACAATCTTTCGTGCAGAATATGCGCATTGATGCTCTCTCATGAAGGCCTGAAGTCTCTCAACTCACCTGATGGATTCTGGCATCGGAATCGGACTGACTGCAAAGCCTCTGCTGATGCAGGATGTGGATTGTGTAAATTAATCGTATTCGCTGTCTGCAGCGAGCATGGCGAGAATTGGGCTTGTGAGCAACGTCTCATCTTTCGAAACACTCGAGTTCCGCGATCTTTGTCCACTTTGCCGAACAGTCCACAGACGGGAATATATGGGCTTCAATGCAGTATCGAATCTGAGCCTACGAAACCCGCTGTTACTATTCAAGTATTTGCTAAAAAGGGTGATTATTCGTTCCATGAAGAGTGGAAAATTACAATCTGACAAGATATAGGCGATTCCATAGCAGAAATTGTGCACCAGAGGCCCCTTCGCAGAAATGTCGGGAGCAGCAATGCGTTTGCCGCAGCAAGGGCTCTCATCAAAGATTGCATGAATCCTAAGAATCCCCACAAGTATTGTCAATATTCCCGAGACACTGTCCTTCCGCTACGAGTTCTCGATGTTGGCCAGCCAGAAGACCCTCATCCAACGGTCAAACTAAGGATCAATGATATGGACATCCGTGCCAAATATCTGGCTTTGAGCTATTGCTGGGGAAAACAACTAGATTCTACAGCGAGACCACTTCAGTTACAGAGAGATAATCTCAATCAATTGGTTGCTGGTATCGATGTGGAGAAACTTCAACAGTCCATACAAGATGCCATATTAGCCACTCGCAAACTCGGCTTTCGGTATCTTTGGGTTGATGCTCTTTGTATCATCCAAGACTGCGCCAAAGATAAGGAAACAGAGATTCCGCGCATGGCGTCCATCTACAAGAATGCTTCCGTGACTATTGCGGCATCCTCGTCAGAAAATGCGGCACATGGATTCTTAGCTCAAAAGATACGACCTTACTGTCCAGACTACGAAGTCCGTATTCCAATGGCAAATGATCTGATAGGCACGGTGTATCTTTCAACAGGTCCATACGATCCCGATCATCCTTTAGACAAGAGAGGATGGACATTACAAGAATTCATTTTCTCATCTAGAATGTTGATATTTTCTCACTATGACCTTTTGTGGCAGTGCAAAGAAACTGATATTCGAAGCGTTTCTGAAAGAGGGCTCGAGTATCTTCATCCATTGGAAAGTCTCCCTTGGTCAGTTTTTGGCTATGGCGCGGAACCCTTCTATGGAAGTCACGAAGCTGAGAAACTTTATCTCTGGAAGACCATACTTCGGGAGTACACACTTCGCAATCTGACAAATGCTGATGACAAACTTAACGCAGTCATGGGCATAACTTCTGAGCTTGAAACGCTATGGCGTGATATAAATATCTATGGACTCTGGAAGAAGTGGTTTATAGACCTTCTAGCTTGGTATAAGCCGGATATTGGAAGAGAAGAAGGACGAAATCTCAAACGAGCACCAAGTTGGTCATGGGCATCTCTCGATGGTGAGATCGCCTATGACGGGTTCATCACCACTGAAGATGCCAAAGTCAAGTTATTGACTATACAGACAGTAGTATTGTCATGTCGTATACTGAAAGTAAATGAAATAAAGGAAAAGGTCAACACGAGAATAGAGGGCACGGATCTCGCCAATCCTGGTGCAGAATTCCAAGAGATGGGGTTGAATTTTGACAATGTAGAATATTTGTTGTTGGGGACAGCACAGATAGGCCCTGATACTGAGAAGGGTAAAGGGTTACTTGTGATTGATGTTGGCGGAGGATTGTATCGGCGGATTGGACTGGTTAACTTTGAGGATATGGGGATATGGGAAGGCGTCAATCGGCGAGACATTACATTTGAGCCGAGGATCATCTAATTTGGACAGAAATCTTCTAAATAGATATTTATTACGGTAACTTCTATGACTGCAAGGGCTTGATCAATTAATGTACTATCCTTGTGTGAATCTTTTGGTGCCTTTGGCAATCGCTTATTCTCGTAAAGGCCTTATCACAGCCCATGTGCGTACACTTAAAAGGGCGCTCTCCAAAATGGCTTCTCTCGTGGCTGACCTGGTTGATCTTCCTTGTAAATTTCTTACCACATAGGCTGCAAGGAAACTCTTTTGCCCCAGTCCTAGGACGAATGGGCTCAAATGTGCCTTGTTCACTGCTCTGTTCAGGATGGTAAATCCGCACATGTCTCTCCAAATCTTTCTTGGAAGTGAACCCGATCGGGGCAGCATTACATCGTATGGAACACTGGTAGGGCCTATCGTGCCGGTTGTTGTGGGCTTCGCGATCCTCCTTCTTATCATAGCCCACATGAAAGTAAGCGCATAAGAGGCGTTTGCACTTGAAGAGATTCGAACCATAGTAATCCAATATCTTATCGTTGAGGCAAGCGATATCACCAGGGTTGAAGTTCGTCTCCAGTGAGGCTCTATTCTCAAGCATAGCCTTCTCAATTCCCTCAATACCGATAGTGTTCCGGATATCAAATTCTTTTTTCTGGTGAGTATAAATATGATTCCACAGGATGCAAAGATTTTGGTAAAACGGGAGCTTGGAGAACTTGTCGAGATCCGCTGGCATTTGGCCTCGAAAATCTTGGTGAAATTCTTGTACGAGATCCGCTCGATTTTGGTCCACGAAGTCTTGCAGTGCGGAGCCAAATTCCTCACTATCACTGCTATGTCTATTAAGGAAGTCGCTGCACTTTCGAATTACCGTACTAAGGTGGCTGTGCCATTGGGAACAAGCGTAATCTTGAAAGGAGAACCAGCCAAGCTTTACTTTTTCTCGCCGCTGATTCTCGTCGTAATCTTTAGAAGCGCTTATCAGACTTAGGTATCGCAGGCAGCGGATTGTGAGTCCACACTGGACAGCCTGTTCAACAATGTACTCATTTTGAATGATATGTCTAGTCATTGTTAGTTTAATACTATAGAGCCAACTGATAGATCAACTCATTGCTTACCGCCGCGCTGTGGAATGAACGATCCGGATGTGACCACCCTCAAGAATGTGCACTAGAGACCCAAGATAATTGTGGGAATCCTGTCTCAGCATCTTGTTATCAAAATCCACTTTCTGCTGTTTGGGATCATATGACAGAATTGATTGCATTTCATGCCATTTGAGGGGACGTTTTGCGCAGACCAACCAACCGAGAAGTTGCGTTGCCATCGCCCAGTGAGCTTCTCCCTCTGGCAGGTTCAATAGCTCAGTCTTCACTATACCTAAGAGCTTCTCATATCTGCAAATAATATTAGTCTACTCATCTTGCCCGTGACAAGATTTGTGCAGTTGCAGACTTACATCTGGGACAGCTCCTTGGGTGCCATTTCTTCTTTTAATTTCTCTAAAAGCTTCTCTTTCGTCATCTGATGTAGAAGATACTCTATCGCCAAATGGGCATAGAGAAACATTTCTACATTTATTATCAGCATGCTCTGCGATAATAGACGCCATTCACAGGGGTTTACTTCAAAGACGAACCTTCACTTCTTCGACAGACAATACTTTCAATCTGTTGTTTGTCACTTTCAGAAAGATTGAAGCCGCTGCTTGTCGCGCTCCCCTTAGAAAAGTCCGGTATCCTCTTTTTAACATAGTTTCTGATGTCTTCTGCATTGTCCGTCGCCTTGAGTTCGACACACGCATCATCCTCTGGCATGATGTTGGCATTGGATAGTTCCTGAATTTGTTGACTCATAAATAGCACCCTCAATCGCCCCTGCTTGATGTTATCACAGTTTGTAACCTGATCCATGAAGAAGCTTGCAGCTCTACGCGCTTCCACCATTTCGCACTCGTCTATTCCATCAATGACGATATATTGCCGAGTATTATACTCAAAGAAAGCCTTGATGAGAAATTCTGCTGTTGCGACATCCGTTAGAAGCCCGCTTGAATCGATATTTTCCTTGCACAGAGGCAAAAGATATTCAGTGACTTCAACCATTTGATGTAAAACCCCTTTGAGAATGTCAAGGTAAGTGCGATGGTCAGTGTCTTCTTCTTCGCAATAGAAATAGCATATCTTGCTGTCTTGCGGAATTGCGTTTCTCTTCTTTTCGGTACGTAAGTCTCGCAACTCGTCTATTAACAGCGAACAGAGGATAGTTTTACCTAGACAACATTAGCTCACGATATCCCAACTTGATGAAATAAGACTATTACCAAATCCTCTACTCCCTTGGAGCCAGATGGCGGAATTGGGTGGCGGATCTTCTGTCATCCAATCAGTGACTTCGCTGTATCTCTTGAATAGCCAACGACCAGTATCGGGACATATTCGCGCATCCTGAAATTTCTTGTGAAGTAGCGGCATCTTCTTTGAGGCCGATATCCAAGCCAAAACTTTCTTCTTTGTCTTGGTTTCCTCATCTTTTTGTTTCTCTTCGAAATTTCCCCATGTCTTCTTCACATTCTGGGGATATTCTAAAAACATCCTCCTAATATTTTGCCAGTTTTGATTGCCGTTCTGCCAAGACTCCACAGGCGGTAATTCGACATCCACATCCAAGGTAGCTTGAGAGTTCCAAAAAGGTGACCCCTTCTCCTTAATAAATTTTCCATGGTTTTCCAAGGAAGCTGCTACATGATCAAAAGTATCGTTCAAAGATTTCCAGGTGGATTTGTATATTTTCTGGAATACTGAAAGATTTGTTAGCCCCCGCCATAATATCGCTGCCTAGAAATTAATCTTACAAGTGGACCGGAGAGAGAAAAGCTTATATGCGCGCTGGTGGAAAGTAAGAACATCTCGATATATGTGCACTAAAAATGTTGTGCAATCAGGTATCGAGATGAAGAGCTGTACATAATCGTACAGTAATGGAATCTTCTCTCCTATCTTCTCGTATACGTCTAGTAAGTTGTCCAATTCTCGATCCGTGCGATCTGTAAACTATACGTTGTATAGTGTTAGCTCGGTGCGTCTGTACAACCACAGAATTGCTGGGTTCATATATACCTTCAAAAGAAATCGAATAGGCCCCCAGACGCATCCCATCAGTTTTACGACATGTTGTTGATCGAGCTTAAGTTTAACCATCACCTTCTCAAAATGTTCCATACCGGTGAGAAATAACTCTACTCGTTTCATATTCATCATATTTTTGGTCGATTCTCGCCTTGATTGGATATTGTTGATGTCTTGTAGTACTTCATCATAACTGCTTGATTGAAATAGTTCTTTTTGTTCAATATCTGTGACTTCTGCGATGAATTTGTCTACAATGTCGAGCATCTCATTCGGATCCATTGTTTGGTCTTGCCACACTGGTAAAAGTGCTGATTGATCCGGTTTAGGGTTATCAAGAATACATTAAACAAAGAACTCTTGGCTTCGGGATGTTATGATTTGGAAATTTCTGAATTGTTGGGGTTGGGCTGCAAATTTCGGTCAGGCCGAATGAGGCAGCGACTAGGCAGCGACAACAGATGGGCGCGCACTGCATGAGTGTTTACAAATACTACTTGCGCCTCGTCTGTCTCTCGTTTTATTGGATAAAATTGTAGGCTCCCGCTTCTGTTATCATTGTACTCAGCCTCTATATGAACAAACGAGAAATTGAGAAACCGCGGCGAATTTTATATACGGAAAAGCGTATGCAGTTACACCAGCCATTCAGAATTCGCCTATTTGTCCTTTAATTTTATGACTTGTCCAAGTTTGAGTGGTGGCAAATATCAGACATTTATGTCTCCGTACGTTTGCGCAGAAGATATAGTTCTCACTGCCGTTACCGAGATTGGAATCGCTGTGAAATGAGCACGCCTTCTGCAGGATTCAAGGCAGCAACAACAAGACAAACCCACAAATGACCATGAGCCCATTATACTGCTGAACGTAGAAGTTATAAGCGAGGGACAGGGTCCACACATGTATGGTTGGAGATTTTTGGAAACACTTTGCGGCCATTGCATCATATCTAATACTTTAAATAATAGTTAATCTATATTAATATCTATTTCACACCGTTAATTGATCCTACGGTGCCCGTGTGATTGCAAATTCTAACGCCCTCGCCATGTTAATTAGTCATTATTACAATTACTCCGTAGGTTCACCAATTGCCTTCTGAACAGCATACATGCTTTCCGGCCACCACGGCTCCCCCGTTTCTATCGATTCGGTCATCCACCCTTGAGTTTCCATGAATGAGAGTATCCGCCCGAGCTCCCACTGTCCGATGGTGCCAATCCACCACACCCCGTCTAGGAGCATGGCGAGGACCAGCCAGTGGGCAAAGATACTCATTGCTAGCTGTTGTGCTTGGCCAAGTGGTACTGCGTTATTGGCGCAATTGGAGTCATTTTGCTGTCCCGGTACTGGTATATAGTCCAGGGCTGATTGGACAAGTTGAAGATATTCGAGTGGCACGCGGCTCAGGAAAGTCATAATTGTCCGTCTCAACATCTTCGTTGGCGTAACGGAGATGACGTGTGCTATGTATTTCCTCAGCCATGGAGAGGCATTTTCGAGTCTCCCAAGATGGGAAGGCGATGGAACAGGTGTCGCTTGGGAGGATTCAGGGATCGACTCGTCGCCAGCAAATACTGTATTGAAAAGGTTATCCAGAAGTTCAACAGCCGTAAGGCATGCTTGAAGCCCTGAATCAGGATTTTTCGGTTCGTGGAAGTTTGAGTCATACTGGCCAATCCAGACTGCCTGAGCGTGTGCAGTGAGCTTTTCCATGGCCGCCCCGTAGGTCGCAGATACAATCGGCAGCAGCAATTTCTTCGTCCCTTCTGACGGACCATCTTCAGGATGGAGTAGATTATCGCCCAACAGGGGTGTTGTGTGAAAAGTAGCATCATCACCTGCAACTGAATGTGGGCTCGGCAGATCATGTTCCAACTCGTTGTTTCCACTGTTTAGCAGCCCAACATACGCTACATACGCGGCGCGAATAGAGGTTATCCACTGTGACTGCAACGGCAGCATCTCGTTGGATAGTGTAATTCCGAAGCGGGCTGCTTTCTTTGTTAACATAACCCGAACGCAGTGGCCAGATAACGAATAAAGCACCATCAACGCAGCATTGGCCAAAACTGTGTCAAAGTGACCGCCATAAAGAGCTCCCTGCATCTGATGAAGTGAAGACCTATGGTGTTCGTCTGCTAGAGCAAGAAGCCTTTTCATATCGTCTATTCTCTCGAAAGGAGCTGATGAACCCTTCACGATGTCGTAACACTTGCAAACCGCCGAGAGTGCAAGTACTGAGCCCATGACTGGCCTGCTGCCGAATGCGAGATTTGGCATCCCAACGTGGAGAGCGTATAATTCTTCTGCATTGAAGGGGATGACGCGGCTGGTATGTGTGATATAGTGACTTAACAGCTCCAAGTCCTCAGAATTCAAAGCATGATATGGCTGGAGCACCTGCGGTACCCCAAGGCCATCATACGGCAGTGTGCGAGCGATGCCTGAATCGCCAGAACAAGTGTCATCGGAATTTAGTTCGGAGCTGCTTGGGCTGGGCTCGGCGAGATTTAAATATCCCAAGTCCGGGATTTCAGGGATTGGAGAGATTGGAGAGTCTTGTTCAGGGCTGAGAGCTGTCGAGTCCGTAGGGAAGCGTTCGTTTTGGGTAGTGTAACGGCAACAGTGATTCCGCTTCTGGCAACGAGAACAGACGGGACGAACTTCATCGCACTGATTGCGCTGTTAGCAAACATCTCCAGCTTCTCAATATTGAAGCAAAACTTTAAACGCACCTTTTTTCTCTGCTGCTTGCATCTTATACAGCCCTTTCTAGATTTCTCATGCGACCGACGCTGTTTAAACTCCTTTGCAGTGTGAATGAGAATTGTGGACATTTTGGCTGAAATTGTCTTTTAAGCTTGTTGCTATGGAACTCTTCGTGCAAGATTCATGAGAGACCACTTTATTTAAATATTTAACGGTAATCCGGAGACATAGTTACGCTAAGTATGCGACGGCGCTTGCAGCAAGAAAGTAACACACCATCCCTTTTTCGGGCTGTATTTGGAATTCGGTATGTGTCAGAAACTTAAGGCAGAAATGGAAGGTTTCTTGTTTATTCCCGCGCATTTCTCTTTTCGAGTCTGCTGATAAGTGCCGGGACGATAGTATGTCATAATCTCACCCTTGCATTCAGCGTTAGCATGAATCCTATACTTCATTTCAAGGCTCCCAATTGAGATTATTTGTCAAGCTGGTGACGCAGCAAATAGTGAAGGCCCAGGGCTGTGCATTCTAGCCTGGTTTCTAGTGGGATTAGCGGTGTGTTCGCGTTTACGAATCCCGTTGCAAATGCGAACCCCGTCACGAAAATCGCGGCCTTGCCCTGCCGCGACGAACCATAGTCACCCTGATCAAGTGAATGATCATATATCGCCGACTGTAGCGGCCCCCTTTTTCGCAGTTGTGAGACTGGAAGGTTTAGGCTAACAGTTAAGGCCTGTAACTTCAACTGCTTAATAGTGGAGAGAGTTACGTGTTCAATCTTAATAATAAACATACAACTAGTCTGTTGTATAGGAAACTCCGCAAACTTGATTGGCTGGAGTTAGTATAAAAGAGCGAGCCGATATGAGGGCAGCCTGTAAGCGTCTAGAAAGGCGAGTCATCAAGAATGCGGTCTAGGAGAGCTTCTAAAAAGTGCGCTAGGTATGATCAATTCAACTCTCAGGAACAGATCTACGATATGAGTAGCTTTGATTCCTGCAAGAAGGAGCCCATTGTAAGGAGAAAAGCAACTTGTCGAAGTACACAAGCCCTCAGGTTCTTCAGTGAAGAGAAGAAGGTTGATTCTATTGTTCAACTATCGCACACGTATCCCTGGTCGAAAAGGATCCCACAGAACACGGGACTGATCCCCTGACAACTGAACACTAGGTTGGGTACTGTACACGTAGACCTTTCTATGTATTCCGTATTTCCGACCCAATCATTAGCCTTCCTTTATGATGTTTTGTAGTTGGTTTCTATCAACAATCTCACATTCCTCGTATCAAGGCAAGCTTGTATTCCACGGCTAGCTAGATGAGGTTGTAAACCAAGACAAGGATCACGTATGACCAATTGAATCTATATCCCATGGAGGAACAAGTTGAAAAGGAACTATGATAACAAACTCCCTCGGTGTCTTTTCAGCTTTTTACAACCAATTTCAATATAGCGTATCACTGAAACACCGCATATAATTGTTTGAATTACTAAAGTTTGTCGGTCCTTCAGACGTTGTATTGCGTGTGGGGAGTTTTGGTTCTGACAGAGGGGAAGAGATTGCGGCACTAAAGCGCGCGAATCGCAGCCCCTGTCCCTTTCCCGAAATCCTTCTCAACTAAGTGCCTAGTGGTTCCCGCAATTCTAGGCATCTTTCTAGAATCTTGTAAATCATCATGAAGCTGTGGCTGGAGCATCTTCACCAACGGGATAAGGTATCTCAAGTCGTTCATGGCATACCAGTAGGACTGATCTTAAGCAGATCATCATCCATACGATGTTTAATATGTGGATAACTATGTGGATCATCGGAGAATATGGAACATTATGGTTCTTTGAACTAGGCAAGATCGGTAGTGCATTGTTCATGCATCCAAGTGAAAGTCTCAACAGCGATCTTTTTTGCAGCGGTTTGTCTAAGCTGAGAAAACATATTTGGGAATTGAAAACATATTGAAATGTAAAATACTTGATCTATGGAATTAGATCGGAGATCAGCTCAATTGGCTAGCATGTAACAGCAAATGAGTATTACACTGACAGCTCAGGCTCGATGATGCCCTGCCGCAGCTTCCAATAATACGTGTGGTAAAGCCGAAAGTTTCAACAAGGTATAATGCAGCTAATCTGGGGATAAGGCTGGGCGGTATTAGTTAATCTTGAGATAACCGATCAGTCGGTATGAAGATCTAAGCTAGTTATTGTCCCATATATAGTGAATCCTATTAGTCCAATGAGCGGTCACACTCAAGCTTTGCCGACTGAATCCTCCAGCTTCCATGCCACTAATGGCATAACTATAATGGGGCGAGGTTATGATAGGACTAACAGACTGACGCCTTCGAGATCATTGAATTACCATAGATGTAATAGCGTTGATGTAGTGTTGTAGCATCACAATCGTCGAAGATAGACTATAATTATGAATTTGAAATATTCCATGTTTCAGCGACTCTCTATGCAATGTTTGGAGCTTTACTGAGTTTTGTTTTATGATGAAATATTTACCATTGTCTGCCTACCTGGGAGCAATATTGACGTGCTTATAGAATGAAATCGAGGTCGATATCATCATGATAATAAAGAAATGGAGGAGTTGAGGGATCCTCAGATGCTGTGTAGACGCTTCTACTTAAAAGTACAATAGCCAATTCCAACAATCAGTATCATGAAAGTGCAGCTTTACATTTACAAGAAATTCTTCATCGTCTATATTGTCGAAAAATGGGTGACAGCTAGACATTATTACGTTCATTTGCACAACGAATAGAACCATCCACGCTTCTGTTGTATGCTGCTCTATCTACATAAGCAGCAAGTAGTATAGTGCAACTTGGGATCGTTACCGCACAGTGCGCGCTTATAGCCGCTGTCGTATATTTGCCAAATGTTACTGCGTACTAGAAGCAATTTGTTTGTGATGATTAAGTCGAGTAAGTAGAGAGTGTCTCGCAATGCCATTATCGCCATGAAGCCGGGTACTGTACTCATACGAGTATTTGCTCAATACTGGTTACTCATCAGGTTGCATTGGCCGAGCGTATTCCTCCAGTCTCACGAGCGTATTCCACAAGCCACAGAGCGTATTCCTCCAACGCGCGTCCCCACATCGCGTCGGCAGACGACCGATTAAGAGCCTGAGAATCGTCCCAGCTTGGCAAAGAGGCGGAGTTTACGGGAGCTAGCGGAAGCTGTGTCTCCATCGCATTCGAGCTGTCCTTAATCAACATGAATGTTCTCCACCATGCGGAGAAGGGAAGTAAACACCGGACTGATCTCCTTTCTCAAGGCACCAACATCGGTGTACGCGTGGAAACAAATGGCCGGGCTCATCCTTGCTAAGAGTACCAGAATCAGCCTGGTGTGTTCCTCCTCCTACTTACCTATCCAAGGAACACGCTCTGCTGACCCCTGGTGAATAGATGAACAGCCTCATTATGGGCGATGCGCTTGAATACGCCCTTCTAGATTCTGGAAGACAATTTGGAATATGCACTACGTAGAGATGCAGATAATTTGGAATATGTAGAGACAAAGACAATTTGGAATAGGTAGAGACGCAAAAATATAGATCGAACATTGTATAAATACCCATCACGGTGTAGTCGGGTTGTAAGCAGCCATAGGAACATCACTTCTTTGTCAACCAGCATCATTATACCAGAGAACCATACTCGTACTCCAGCCAATCAGACAACATGCGAGTCCTTTTTTTCACCATGGCGTTAAGCAGCGTCGCTACGGCGTTGCCTAACCATCCTTTCAAGGGGCACGAATGGATTCCTGCGGGGCCAGGAGACAGTGGGTGACCCAAAAATCGCCGGTGATTCATATATATAGGCGACTAACCTCGAGAAACAGGCCGATCTCCTTGCCCTGGCCTGAATGTGCTTGCTAATCACAATTACCTTCCTCGTTCCGGAAAGAACATCGATCTGCCAAGCATTCAAGCTGCCGTCGCGGCTGCATACAACTATGCCCCTACCACTTTCGACAGCGCCTTCATACAGGCCCAAGACTGCCATTTGACGACCACAGGCAACTTCTCGACTATCAATCTCTCCGATCTGGCAAAACATGGACATAACTGTGTCGAATTTGATGGATCTCTATCGCGAAATGACCTCTTTTTCGGAGATAATTTGCACTTTGACCCAAAGATTTGGGCGACAATGGCAAAGAGACTGGATTTGAACAAGGTTTCGCACGATCCAAAGTCCAAGTACATCACTGTAGAGCAGGCGGCCAAGGCCAGAGCTGCTCGAGTAGCGGACGCAATGAAGGCCAACCCCAACTTTACTGCATCAGATCTCGAGATGAATGGCAGCCCCGGGACGACAGCTTTGTACTTGACCACGCTGTGGGATGATACCGTGGGAGGTGCTCCTAAGGAATGGGTCAAGTCATTCTTTGGTAAGTCGCGCAAGTAATGTTGATACTGTCTTGGAGACTTATACTAACTACCAAACAGAGTGGGAGAAACTCCCTTTCACTAGGCCTTTGAAGCAAAAGACTGGTGAAGATATCGGTAACATGCTTACTGCAGTTCTGGCAGTGAAGGTTTAATCACTGGCTGTCAGCACTTATGCAAAGGTTAGCTGCGATGCACTTATTGTTCCGGCTGTGAACCAAGTGCAATACAACCGCTACATTTGGAAAGATATCGGACACCTGTTGAGAGACCGCAATTACAAATACACGAGATCTTTATCTTCTTACTCTCTTTTATTTATTATTATAACTATTTGTTTTACAATGCTTTGGAGCTTGCGCGTAAAGGATAATACAGTTTAGCATGCAGGAGAGCGAGAACATTTTCAGTACAGCATACGATTTTTAGAACAATAGATAGCGAATACTTTGTCAATCTAGATTCTATCAACAAATGAAGACATTGAAAGTTTTCTTCGATATGATTGAAGATGCGATAACGTTAAGCCTACATGCTTTGAGTATGTTGTTGTTTCTTGCGTCTAATGCGCTAGGACTCATGAACCAAATGAACAAGAACAATAATGAAAATAATTAATAATGAATATAAGAGAGCAAAACCTCGAGCGCTCATGAATGATTAGTCTCAGTTCTCGTAGCATTAACCCAACCCCGGCTTTGTGCGTTACTGGCGCAATCCGTGACGAAACTCACTAGCAACATTTGTAGGGCGTCACATTGCGATTATCAGGAACATTAACTGACTGGATAGGCATAAAACTCTTGTTCTAATCAATTCATCAACTAAATTAATATTGTACTAGATAGAAAGAGATCTAATAGTGTCTGCGAGTATTGGTGTCACGACATGTTTTCGGGCAGCGTGTTAACCACAACGGCCATTACAACCCATTCCTAGAAAAGAAGTCGAAAATAAGCTGGAACCCTGCTGTGGCATTGTTGTGGAGTGGCAGCGCATGGCCAGTATTGGGCTGAAGAGCCACCTCAATTTTCGTAGCGTGGGGGTAAGTCGCGTTCAACTCTGTCATATTGGCCAACCCCCTGCAATCGCCTCGGCAGATGTAAAAGTCCAACTCTGGCAGCAAGAATTGCACAGGGGCCCTGAATGATGGTCCGGGGTTTCCAAGCAGCGAGAAGGCAGAGGCGAACTCGCCGATCGGGACAGGCTGCTTGATGCTAATGCCATAGTCGAGCAACTCTGGTGTGAAGGCGGTTTTAGGATTGCCACCAAAGAAGATGTTTTGGATGCCATGTCTCTGGGCCACAACGTAGCCGCTTGATCGGTTGAAAGGAGGGTTTCCTGTGGCGGCATATTCGACGCTGAACGATGTTGAGCCGGCGCTCGCAAGTTGGTCGGTGAACAGGTAACCCGTGATAATGGCTCCATCAGTGAGAGGGCCGTATCTAGCGATGAAGGCCGATGTAAGGAATGAGCCGAAACTGTGTCCGATGTGGACGACCTTATGCGGGGCTGCCAATGACTTGAAAGAAGGAATGGAGGGCTTCGCATGACCCGCAAACTCATATAGGGTGCCATTGCGTGCCATCAGGGTTAATTGGCGGAGGATTTCGAGCTCGACAGGTGCTTGGACCACGTCATATGCATCAGGCTTGTCAGACTGACCGACTCCCAGACGATCATATGTAAAGATAGAGTATCCTGCTTTAAGTGCTGCTTCCACGTAGGAGTGGTTCTCCGGCTTGTATTCGGAATCCCAGTATCTAGAGTCGTAGTGCACTCCATGGGTGGCGATCTGCAAGATATTGTGCTTTCCATTCTTGGTAGACTTGGGAATGCACAGCTGAGCATGGATGTTGAAGGTCTCAGAAGTTGTGGTATTCTTGATGATACTACCAGGACCGTGTATAGTAGTCCGAGTAGCATCGTAAATTGCCCAGGATACTGCTTCAATATCGTTGTCCACTCTTGGTATGTCAAAAACGGCAGTATCCGCGGTAATAGGCAGCGGAATATCCAGCTGCTTGCAATATCCGTGAGGCCTTTCGACACAGGCATTTGCTGAAACAGAAATGCCTGGTAGGAGCATTAAAGCTCCTAAGAGCAGTGTAGAGACCATTGTCTTTGAAGATGGGGATTCAGTAGGTAAACTGTTCGTAGACTTATTGGAAGGAGATGATGGATGATTTGCAAGTAGATTGGCGACCGAAAAAACGCAAGAGAGCAAGAAAGTATAAGCTTATTTATAACAAAAAACATGAACCATACGCCAATAATGTTGACAAATATTTACATTTCTCAAATCAACCTCAACCGTAAATTTTATTAAATTGCTGACATGAGGCTATGATACGCACATGTTATACGCTCTGCCATTTTGACGCTGAAATTTAGACAATTGCGTAGGTTGTCTGCGCTATGCGCTATGAGGAGCACGCCATGCTATGAGGACACAGCAGGCTATACGCTCTTACGCTATGAGAACCAGGCTATACGCTCTTGCGCTAGATCCCACAACAAAGCGTCAGCTCAGCCTCAATCTATGCGTATAACTTAAAAGCAACTGCATTGCAATCCTTTGGTCCTTTTGCAATTCCGGTTTAGGTCAAACGCCGATTTGATCAGTCAGCTGTTTGCGCCTTTCACACGACCAAATGAGATGCTGAAGATACGCCTTAGAGAGTACATGGTAGGCATGTCATCTCCTTATCTCTGATTCACACAACCAGTCCGATCTTTGCAGTACCTGAAGGATAATTGGTTTCATAAGTTCGCACTTCAAATGACGAGATAGCTAGTTAAGATGCGCCTACCTCAGGAGTTTATATATTTTATAGGATGATACATCTGCTGCTGTATTAGAATGGCCTTCATTTATACGACATCAATAATTTAGAAACTCAGGCCTTGCTCAAGAGTTGCTCAAGGTCCACCCATACCCAAGCGACGTCAGCGGAGCTATCTCAATTGAGCAGGGACATTCTCAATGCCAAGATTTGAGTGGTGAATTCGGAGCATATGACAGCTGTTCTCTGCTTACTGGTCTAATCCAGTTAAGCACCCACGATCAGAAAGATCGGGGTGACAAATCGCTGAAGACAGTATCGGGCAGACTTGCAGCGGGGCATTTAGTTACTGACATTAGAGTATGAAGAGCAACAAGACTCTATTTGTGAAGCAACACTTGCCTGCTTGCCTGTTATTAAGCTTATAAATGATCATCGCAGTAAATAAGGGCACGCCAATGACTTGCATTATGCATTCATTAACTAAGACGGAGAAATTTATGTCGTCTCTGGGCGATTATTTGCATGTTAAGGATGTGGAAGCTGTCACGAACATACGCGAGCTTCGCTCATATCATTTATCCACTGCTAATGAGCCTCTTGTCTTCAATAGGCAAATCAAATCAGCTTAGAATACAAATGCACTGGGTTAGACTATCTAAGGGACAAGACTTAGCATACTACTAAGGCTGGTTATTACGTATATCCTCGGTGATGAGTACTCTAGGCAGGCGCCCATGAAACAATTTATGTCTTAACTCTAGGTATGCTATAATACGTTTAACACGATGATGCTTAGATTTGTTTGACAGGTTACATTGTCGGGAATATTAATTACACCGTATACGATGGTATTAAACATGCCGTCGGCATTCAAGAGTGATTAATATGTAATAATTTGTATGCAACAAGTGGAGTTATTCGTAAGCTAGAGAGCAAGTGCACTTTTATAACCAACCCCCTAACTGTTAGCCAGTAGCTGCCGCTATTAAAAGCGCTGGTACTACTGAGTTAGTTAGTGTCATTACAGTACTAAACAATAGATATAGCGCCAATAATTGGCACACGGATTTGTAAACCCAAACTTGCTACCTCAAGTCAACAAAAACTTCTATTCGATGGAACATGGCAATTGTCGGCGAGGAAAATGCGATCTCTCGCCGGCATTCCACAGGAAGCTTTACTTGACCGGCATCCCCGACCCTAGTGGCCTTAATAATGGTCTTATTATAGAATAACCATGTTTTCAGTTCTTCTAGTCTAATGGGCCGAGGTAGTGAGATATTGATTAGGAAGGTCGATCCAAGAAAATGAAATCCCACCACAACATTTCTTATGGTATAAATATGATCTTTATTCTCTAGTTTGCCAACATATCTGTTTAAACTAATTACACTTAACAAGCTCAAATCATCCAATTCCGCAAAAATGCCGTTGTCACTTCGTATCCTGGGCTCTGCTGCTCTTATGGCAGTCGCAGCCTCTTGCAAGCAGCTCATTCTGAATGTTGGTCCGCCTTTTTGGCTTGAAATATCGAATGCATGTTAATCTGCCGATAGTTTGATGACCTCGCCATATCAAACGACAACGGGTGTGGTAATTTCACCTTTGGAGAGTTTTCTGTCTATCATGTGGGTTACCCTTGACTTTATTCATTATTTCAACCAATCAAAGCTGACACGCTCCAGGATATCGCTGTTTCAGATGCTTTTGGCACTTCTAGGGTTTTCAATGCCACCAAAACTCCATCTTGCAACTCTGTCTTAGACGAGGATATAAGTTTAGCCTTGTTTGGTCGAGCGCCTTCACCTTCCAACGTGCTATTTATCAGTGCATTGCTTGATGCCCAGATTGTCACTTCTAATCCAAATACAACATTGGTGAACGAGGCATCGTTTGATATATTACCTGTCTTTTCAGAAGCTGAGGTAAATCGCGTTTGAGCTCCAAGCCAAGACTAAGCTAACCTATGTCAAGCGTAATTCGAGCGATGTAACTGTTAAGATTTTTACTTTGTTTTCTGACTTCGCCGATGTCGAGATTAACTATTCGTTTGAATTCCACACTGCAACCGATGGATGGGGTCCTGTGACGTCCTGACCTAATACTTAATTAGTATAGGGTAAGTTCCTAAGGTAATAAGCTAAGGTTAATTAGTTTATGTTAGCAGAGAGGATAGGAAGTAGCTTTAAGTAGATGTAATTATAAAGTAAGTAAGATATAATAAAGATTTAGTCTGTATTTAATCTTAATGCTTTATTAACGATTATTTATTTAGTTTATTTAAAAAGCATAGAGAATTAAATTTTATATATTTAGTTGTTTTTAGTAGCTTATTTACTAAGGTTTCTTTATACTTAGTAAGCCTGCGACCTTGGTGTTAAGGCTTACGTATTATAGTATACGTATTTAAGTAAGTTTATAAGGCTTTTTCTTAATTAGCTGTTTCTTCTGTAGTTTATTTAAGAGATATGTACTTTAGGTTAGGTTATAATATAATACCTCTTTTTTATTGGTTTTATCCTTAAGGCTATGTATATAAGTTAGGTTATCCCTTTTTTTTGTAGTTATAGTTCCTTCTTTTGTTTATAAAATACCTTGTGGTGTTATTAAGCAGCAGCTATTAGTTAAGAAGAAATTAATAAGGAATTAGAAAGTAGTAGTACTAGTGATTGAAACTATTAGTATTATTGTTATACCTTGTTCTTATTATGAAGCGAAAGGTTTACTTTGTAAAATGGTGAAGGGGTATAATTGGTGTAAGGAGTGTATACGTCGTAGGTGTTTTTGCGATAGGAATGGGATTTTATTAGTAGTAGGTAGGTGAACTTTTTGACTAGTGTAGGGTTTAATAGCTAATAGTAATTAGTGTAGTAATTAGTTACTGAAAAGGAGCGTTTAAACGCTAAGGAGCGTTAAATTAAGTAGGAACTGTTTTAATAGTAGTAATAAATGATATTATTAATTTAATAAATAAATAAAAGGTTTTTATACTTGGCCCGATTATAGGAGCAGCGGAAATAGATTAATGTTTACGGTAAGTAGATACTTCGTTGTAGTATTTATTCCTTTAATGAGTTAAATAAGGTAGAGTAGGTGGAGTCGGAAGCGATAATTAATATTTAAACAGTAGAGGTAGTAGATATTATTAATTAGATTGCGGTTTTTGGTAATACTTTTTTAAATCTTTCTAAAGTTACTGTTAATCCTTTTTCTTCCTAAATCTCTGATTTAGGGTATAGGGTTTTAATTCTTCCTATAATATAGGAGGAAACTTATGTAGTTTCTTCTTTAGCTTTATCTTCTGTTGGTTTTAGGTAGCTAGTGTTAGGAGTTTTAAATATAGTTTTAAGTTTATTTAAAAATCCTAGATTAGTTTAATTATATTAAAGTTTTTAATAGGTTTTTAGGTATTATAAATTAGATTATATCCTTTTTACTTAACTTAGTATTTAATTTTATTATTTTCTTCTAGGTTCTTTTATACTGCTAAGACTTTTTTAACTTCCTATTTTTCTTTATTTTTAATAATAATAATTTTATTTAAGATTAGTCTTTCTATTA